>CAXHUL010000119.1:0-43175 GCA_964019695.1 Loripinus fragilis
GCTTGTGGACCTCAAATTCCCAATTAACATCTTAAAAATCAACTGATTAGCTGTGGCTTTCAGACCCCCTGCGAGCAATAAAATGGAAATAAAATCCAAATTATTACTATAACTATACTTTTATTAATATTAATGTTCCATTTATTGCTTTAAGTCTATGTGATGATTTTAGATAAAAATTATTTATGAAAAAATCTTCACCGAGTATGATATTGAAAAAATAAACAATATAGGTCTGCGGCTCGTCAGAGGCTTTCAGACCCGACCCATTCATGAGAGTTCTGTGTTCCAGTTGTTCATATTTCAAGTTATGGAAAATATACGAGTTGGGGTTTATAAGGTTTTAATATATTTAATTGTCTGGTATTTCAGGTTGCCAGAGATAATGCCTCGTATCAAAGGAATTGGCCCAATAAAGAAAAGACGAGGTCAGCATACAAAGATAAAGAATGGTAAGGCCAAAAATGTTTGTTTGCTGTTTACAGGCCCAAAATTTCTCAAGCTGGGTCGGTAGGTAAGATTTTTTTAAATTAGATATACCAAAAAAGACAATATTTTCAGATGAAATTGTGTGCCATTATGTTCCATAATGTTTAATTAAAAGGCAGAACCAGGCCACATTATAGACCAGTCTGGGGAGTGACTCTATTTTTAGAAAAGCTCAAACTTGTTTAAATGATTGTTTTTCATTGCCACTTTCGTATTGTTCTTTGTGTTGATCTACGCATTACATGACAGGATAAAACATGAGATCAACATCTTAAATTCTGTTTCTGTTTTTGATTAAAAATTATTCAAGGAAATCATTGCTTGAAAATTCTGTTTTGAAAATTAGATCAGTCTTTTCCTGTGTTCCGGATTGTTCGAGGGACTTATCACATTATTTTATCCCTGGTTCCAACTGTAACAATGGCTTGATTTTTGCTAAAATCAGTTCCTATGATATGCGATCAACACCTACAGGACCTTTTCTGCCCATCTCTAGGGGCCGAATTTCGGCCCCATTCCCAATCAAAAATAGCCACCTTTTTTCCCAATACCATATCTGATTTTCCCAATTAAGAAAAGTAAAAAAAAAAAAAACAAATAAAAAAACATTTTTTTTTTTTTACTTTTTTTAGAGACCACTGCAACTTATGAGAAACACTGACCCATATATCAGAATGATACGTAAACACTTGTGCTTAAGAGGTATGCTTGGCATATTACAATCTAAAGTAACTTGATTTTGAGGATATATTTTGCTACCCTTGTAATGTTCTATGTCGTTAATTTCTCCCAATTTTGATGTTAAGTCGATCTTTTTTTTCCAAATTTTGGCCAGGGGCCTTTTCCCAAACTTGCTGGAAAAGGCCCTGCACCTAAAATTCTGTTCCTAGTTGCAGAACTTTATCAGTCTTTTCCTGTGTTCAGGATTGTTTGAGGGACCTGGAATATCACATTATTTTGTCCCTGTGTCCAGCAGAAATGATGGCTTCAGAAGAGGAGAGAGGAGCCTGACCCAAAGAAAGGCCAAACAAAGACCCTCTGTTGACTAATGCTCCATGAGGGGGCTGGGCTTGAAGAAGCTACTCCAGGTCGTATTTCAAATCGAGGGAACGAGACAGTATCGGTTTTATCCATTCTCTGCCCAAGGACATCCTGGATGATGATCTAGGTCACAAGGATGCTGCCCAATCATTGCTTGATCTAGACCGAGAAATCGAATGGTTGGAAACCATGCAGGGCTCTTGATCTTTTGGGCCGAAATTCGGCCCCATTCCTAATGCCCAAAAGTAAATTACAGAACATATTGTTACATATTTACAATTTCACAGAATGATAGATTACAATCACAATTGCATCTTTCTCTCCCTTTTCTGAGTTTTCTCATAGTACACTAATTGACATTCATTATATAACAGTTTAATTATTGGAATCAGTATCTACCAATGGAAACGTCATACACAATGAGGATGTTAAATTTCCCAATTTTAGTCAATACGCCGCTAATTTTCCCAATTCCATGGGCCCGGGCCCCATTCCCCAAAAGGGTGTGAGAGCCCTGGAAACTTCAATCAGGGAAGTTAATTCTCAGTTAAAAGCCGCTTCCCTGTGGAAGGAGCGCAAACTTAGGACTGATAGACTCACAAGATTAAAGAGAGAGCTATTGGTAGCGGAGCAGCAGTTGCAGAAGTCAGGGGAAGAAGGTGAGCTAAACAAAAGAGACACTAACACTAAGCCACGAAAATTAATGACATGTACCAGGACTTTAGTTAAGAGTGCATAACAAAAATTTAATTTTCTTATTTCTCAACCAAAACATATGTTGTGGGTACTCAAAAGAACCATCTCAATGAAACGGTTCTTTTGAGCACCCAAAACATATGTTAAAATTGATGGGTAAGAAAATATTTACAATTTTATGCTGAAATATTTTTGTTTATCTAAACCTGTGATGTACTGTTAAACAGACACACAAAGCTGCGAGTAAGGACAGATCTGTTGATTTTAAGGGTGTCAGATTCAAACAAACTGATCAGGTAAATTTGTCAGACCTCAGAATGATGCCCAGTTTGATTCTGACATTGACAGGCATTTAAGTGCACTAGGACTGCAATCAGAAACCGAGTCCAAACATGATTCAGAAACTGACTCAGACAATTATTCAAACTGCAATGCAGAATATGGCCATATTTGTGGAAACTGAATAGTATTCTGATGATGTGTTATACAATCTGGACTTTTTTTGACCTTTTAGAGGTCTTAGAAACACCATGATCACAATGTGAGTCAATCTCTGCATGATAGGTCATTGCCGCTTTCATTTTTTTAATGCCAGCTTCTGGCCATCAGCCTGCCTTTTTAATTAATACTGGCAAAGGGAGAACCAAACCACTCATTTACGGACAGTTACAAGAAAAGATCAAAGGGTTGATAAGTACGACAGGCAGGGACTCAAGCCTTTACAGTACACACAGTCTGAGAAGGGGTGGCTGTAGCTGGGCCTTCAAAGCTGGTGTTCCAACTAATTTGATCCAGCATCATGGTGACTGGTTTTCAGACTGGGCATATGCTAAAACCTGGAGTGGAGTGAAGCCATGGGGTGGAGTAAATGAGTGGTGTGGTTTTTTGGAGTGGTTTTTTGGAGTGGGTTTTTGGAGTCATCTCTGAGGTCCTTTAAGGTCAGAAGATGACCTTTCTGTGTCTGGGGATACCAGATGTAAACATGCCAGGAGTTAATGCCATTAAACCTCATTAAATTATAGATACTGCCAATCAAACTTGATCTTAATCACTTCATCCCTAGTCATGCTGAACCTGCAACGACTGTTTTGATTTTCAGCCTAGTTGCAGTTTTGAGTACTGCATAGTCATGCACTCATATGCTAAATGAACTGCAGTGTTGTTCCTGCACAGTTGGCCATATCAATTGATATGGGAACTCTCTGTCTTCAAACCAGGATGTATTTAGAAAACTGCATGCATCTAATATTTATGACATGCCAACTGTGTTACAGACAGGGTCAAGTTCAGACTGCTGTTGATTTTTCACCTTAAATGACTTTTAGCATGAATTAAGACACCACTAAATGACCAGATTAATTGTTTTCTAACAGCTTATCCCAACGTTTTGTACCTGACCAGGATCAAAACCGCTTTACACTCTGGTGGTGTTCATGAGAGCACATATATTTAAATGGATTTGAAAAATATCAGGAATGAAGATGAACCAAACAAAATTACACAGCATGCAAAAAGTGAAGCATTACCAATGTAAACATACACGCCTTGCATGTCAGAACAAACCCCAAGGGACCAATTTTGAAGATGCCAGAATTATATGCTTAATCATGGTTTCATCAAAAAGGCTAACTACAACTTTGAAAACAGTTTGGGCCCAGATCAGGTACAACAAGGGGAACTAAATGACCTCCAATCACTCACCTGAACATCCAAATTTTATTGGGTGAATTATTTTGTTTGAGTCAACAAGCCACCTGGGTTGAACCAGTTCTTAGCAGAGGATATAATGTTCTGCTCAAGTACACAATACAGCGCCTTACTAGAGGCTCAACCCAGCGACCCCTCGATCTCAAGTTGACCACTCTACCAAGAGCCTCTGTACTCCTCATACTTTTAGTAATAGATTCCAGGGCTCACCCTGCCATTAGCCATTGTAGCCATTTGCTACTAAAATGAAGAGTGGCTACAATAATAAGTCATTGGCTAAAAGTACAGTGTAGGTTGTTGAAAAATTAATTACAGAATTAAACGTGCATTTTGATCAGCTTTTGGATGTTCCAATATTGCTTTTTTTATTCCCTCACACTTTATTATTGTGCCATATTTATCTCTTTGGATTCTACCATCAGGGTTTCAAACAGTTTGGATCCTGATCAGGCCTGACATTTTGTCGGGCCTGTTCTGGGTCCAAACCGTTTGCAGAGGTTATTAGCAGACGACAAAAGTCGCCGCTAGTGGGCAAAGAGTAAGATACAGAACAATTGTTGATACTACTTTCTAGCTTAACCCTTGGCTAAAGTCAATTTCGATTGGCTCCAACTTTTACAATTTGGCTAAAGTGTTGGCTACAACAAATTTTGAGCCAGGGTTAGCCCTGGATTCTAAGCAGTTCACGAAGTGCACTCGATTACGAGACAGATCTATGGACTGCATACCTAACGCTGTCAATAAGGAAATTGTCAGTTGTATGCATATGTATAAAGTACACAATAACTGGAAACTGCGATGCGAAAACTTTAAGGACAGTTCAAGAAATGCTCTTTTACTGTTCAAAAACTGGTCATATTCAAGAACAGTTCGAGAACATTTTTATAAAAGTTTAAATTTTGGGAAAATAGTGAAAATGAGTAATTCATAAAAGAGTTGTCAAACAGTTTATGAAGAGTCTAAGAACACAAGTTCTTGTACTGTTCAATAAGCTAACAATAATGGAACCCACTCACTGTATAATTAAACTGGAACAATTCTGGGGATTGAAACCCACAATCTGCCTTTTCCCATCAACATTACCCTTTTCTAATACGGATAATGCCAATGTCAATAAGCATTATAATAATCCCGAGGGTGGAGATGGGGGTAGGGGTATCTCCATATCATGATATAGCACAGACACTGGAATAGTCCGCTTTTTCAGGCTATCTATACAACCAAAGGTAACGAAATTCAACATTTCTATATGTGTGTACATTGATCAATAAGGTATATAAATTTAGCCCCTTTGCAAAGAATTCTTTCAGAAAACACTACCAGAGTGTCAAACGATTTGGATCCAGATCAGGACCAACATTCTGTAACTGTTTGCAAAGGTTATCAGCAGATGGACAAATCTCGCTGGGAGCATGCAAAGAGTTAATGCCAGTATTATATAAGTTGTTCCATTCTGAAGACAGATCAGGGTCAGTACCCCATTTTGCAATGTTAAATGACCATTACTTTATGACACTCCTCCCATGGGACACCTGTTATCAACAGTTTCACAGGCAGGTGCAGCACCATTAGTCTAGTGATAGTGGAGCAAATAGCATAACCAGGTCACTGCTGGCTAAACAGTCACCTTAATAGACCTTTCACCTTACATGTCCACCACCCTATTTCCATTTGATTATGATTCTAACTATCAAAAGATTTTTCCCATTTTGAAGTTAGATGTCTTATGTTTGCAATTCCCAAAAGCGCATTTACTCGCATCTCACAACTACTCCAAAGTCCGGCCACTGGATAACAGAATAGATAACATTGGAACAATAGTTGACTGTGCAAGACATTGAATAGACTGGCCCCAGTCTAACTGATGATTTCATCATGTAACAAAAACTGAAAATATTCTAATAGTGTCTACCTCTCTGATAGGGCTGTGAGTTACGGCTCAGAAGGTATATTATATCAGAGAAAAGTTTGGTTCAGTAGGAGTAGTTTACTTGAACTCATGGCATGAAAGCCAGGCTAGACATTGAACCATGTTGTAGTTTCGTACACTCGTGTTGTTACATGCTGTATGTGCATTAAAAATAACATTAATATTTTTGATCACACTATCTATTATCTTATTAAAATTCTATGAATTCAGCATAGTATCTTCAGCGACACATTTACTTGGTATGGAATTGGGCAATGCCTGTTAAGGGGTTGCTGGTCAAATTTGTAGGGCCCCACCAACGAACAGGACAGTCGCCACTTAGTCAAAAGTGGTCCAGCGGAGGAATCCATCGAGCGCCGAAGGCAGGGGGGATTATTTCCCCTGCTTGTTACTGGGGTAAGGCGGTCTCCTCTGAGATTTTTTTAAAATTTTGAGCCCTTCTATATGCGTTTTAATGGGGGGTTTATGTGTTAGGGACTAGATTTCAGTCGTTTTGGTCACTAAACTCCAGCTGTTAAGCTTTTAGAACTAATTTTTCGCAATAACTTTTTGCCTTCAAATTTACCAAAATGTGTTGTTGAGTAGAATTTCTGCGAACTTCTCCAAAAGGTCTTGTGCTTGTGGCGCAAACAGATTTTTGTGTATATTGATGAAGATTTTGCAATAAATTGAATTCCTCCTAAATTTCTAAGCCTTTTAATGACAGGTATAATTCTTATAGGCGTGACAGAAAGGGGTAGTTTCAAAAAATATTCAGAAGCGGTGCTAGGGCTGTGCATAACAAAAAACTGCCGTTAACATACTCAGAATTTACCGTGCATATGCAGAATCAACTTAAAGTAGGCTCATTAATTTTTGTAGGAACAAAGACGGGGTTATCGTATGACCAGCAAATTTTTTCTTAAGCACGTGTTATGGAATGAATAGTTTTGAGATGACCCTACTATTGTCGTGCCAACCAAGAGTGACAGTGACGTAATACTTTGTTTACAATTGCTAAGTAAAACACTTACGTGTATACTTCACGTGAGCATGCGCGAATCGACAGATCACTTGTGTATTAATCCTATCCTGTGGATAGGATTAATACACAAGTGATCTATCTATTCTAAGTCCCTGATAACTTTGTAAACAAAACATGACGTCACTGTCATTATTGGCTGGCAGTACAGTAGCTTAACACATGGGCGAATCAGACGCGATTTCTAATATATTTGAACCAGCCATCCATCGCTTTAATAATTGAATTAGGGTGGTTCAATGTAACTTTTTGACTGACATCTTGGACTTGGTTTATTTGCGCTTTACTTAAAATGTTCAAAGAGTGCATCTAAGCACAGAGGATCCTGCAGCATCTAGGATGTTGAAACAATTTGGAGAAGTTGGCGGAGATCGTCCTGAATACTTTTCATCGCGAACACATTTAGCTAGAATTGAAGATAAAAAGTTATTGCGAAAAATTAGTTCTAAAAACTTAACAGCTGGAGTTGTTTTTTTTTTTTTTTTTTTTTTTTTTTTTTTTTTTTTTTTTTTTGCTAGACTGTTATCAGACCAGTAAATAGAAAAATAGTAAAATATGTGCACATACATATACAAGCATATACATCTCTGAAAAAAATCACAGACTGTCTTATTTCCTGTATTCTGAGCAACATGAGCAATGGGGAAGTAATAAAGTATCATAAATTTATCTCTGTAGTAGTTATAGAACTTTAAGTTAGATGTCTTAATACAGGGCCTGAAGACAGGCTATTTTTTGCTAGAAAAGATATTCCTTGTCGAGTGAGAAACCGAAGGCTGGACAATATCGCTGATAGATAGCCACGATTTTCACTTTTTTTTCTTCAGTATGTTTTTTTTTTTACATTTTTGGCAAAGTACTTTTAGCACTGATCCTTGCGTCAGGTTTTCGTAAAGATATACACTGGTGTCCTTTCAATTAGGACACCAGTGTAGGATGCAGAATTCGTCTTTTTGGCTGCGCATTTTCCTTGTTATCGTAACAAAGCCAGGGCCTACTGCCGATCCACGGAGGCTAAACACTTCTCTGCTCAGGCTTCTTTAGGGGCTTGTATATCCATATACATTTAAAAGCCCACGATGCGTCTTAAGTATATTTTGTCGTCTGATAGATTATTGAAAAAAGTTAATTTGAGAGAAATACTACTGGATTACACAGAAAGTATCATGACTTTGATAAATGGCCCACGTCGGGAGAAAATTTGTCTTTGGGGTTTCTGACCAGGCAAGACTCAAACCTGACATAGCAGCATGCGAACAACAAAGGTGCTGACCAGCCTATGCATCCATGCAGTCTGGTCAGTGCCTCTTTTCTTAGCTCTCTGGAAAGAGTAATCGACAAACTCGCAAAAAAGAAACTTTCATCTCTGTAACTAGCCTGGATCATGGTGCTATTCACGAAAACATATTTAAATAGATTTGATAAAATATCAGCAATGACAGAAAATTCAAACAAAATTACGCAGCATGCAGAGTGCGAGTTACGAGTTGCAAATCAAAACATATTTTTACGTTTTCAGATGCTGGCATATTACTCTATTAGGTTATGAATCTGCTTTAACTCTTTGCATGCTGGATAACCCTTTCCATGCTTTTGATGTCGTCTGCTGGTGTGTTTTTTTCAAAATAAACTTTTTCAAATATATCTTTCAGGAACATTATCACTTATTAGAGTGTCAAACGATTTGGATCCAGATCAGGACCGACGTTCTGTCGGTGCTTAACTGGGCCCAGAATGTTTGCAAAGGTTATAAGCAGACATTAAAAGTCGCCATTAGCAGGCAAAATGTTAATGTCAGTATTATGTAAGACAAATTAGGTTCAGTGTTTAACACTAACCCAGTTTTTTAGAAAGCTTAATGACCATTAACTTCTGAGCTTCTTCCCATGGGACATCTGGTGAGCAGTATTTCATTTTAGTACAATTGCTGGGCATTGAACAAATTTACCCTTCACCTTACATGCTCCCATTTACATAAGATCCCAAGTTATTTAACATTGAAGATTGTTTTTTCATCTTTTTTGAAGCTATTTTAGATTTTAAGTGTATATATTTGCAACTTGCAACTTGCAGATTACTCAGAAATCTTACCAATGTAAACATACACCCCATTGAACCCCAAGGGATCTATTTGGAAGATGCCAGAATCATATGCGTGACACCTTTGCAAACAGTTTGAACCCAGATCAGGCCCGACTAGGTCTGGTCTGGATCCAAACTTTTTGACATTCTGATGGTTTTCCGAGTTTTATATCTTTTTTAACAAAGGGAACTAAATAGCCTTCAATCGCTCACCTGAGCTTAAGGATGTTATCTGTCGAAGTTTTAGTTTAAGCCAACAACATTTCAGTCAAGTCGGCACGTTCCCTGTGTTGAGCCAGTACTTTAGTAAGTACAGGATAAAGTGTCTTACTCGAGCACGCAATACAATGACTCACTTGAGGCTCAACCCAGCAACCATTCTATCTCAAGATGACCACTCTAACACTGAGCCACTGTACCCTCATATTTTTATCGAGCTTTAAATATTAGCACAAACATGCTTTTTGTCTGGCGAGCTATACATCAATAGGTTACGAACATAAAAAATCAGCATTTCTATATGTTTAAGCGTTAATTAACCAGGTATATACATTTAGCCCCCTTCTATGTCATCTGTATACATGATATGAATTCAACTGTTGATGGTTCAGAGCGTAAAGGCCCTGTCACACTACAATATTTTAGCCAACTTATGCCAACGCATGAAACAATACCAAGTACGCTGGCATATGCTGAAATCAAATTTAAAAATCAGAGAAAGCCTCTGTCTGAACAGTATACAAACGTATGCTGAACGAATATAAAAGGTATGTCTAACGCATGGGTTACAAATTCATAACTTATTCCTGACGTAACATTACTTATACTTGTACTAGAGTATAACAGCGTATGCCCAGCATATCACTAGCGTTCTTGACTTATAAGACATTTATGCACAATGACCGACTAACTTATGCTTAACTTGTACATGTAACGTACATTAACTTATGCATAACTTACATTGTTGCGTACATCTAGTTTATCTCTAACGTATATGATGAAAGGTTGCATTGTGCAACATTTAATCTGGGTCTTCACTGTTTGCCAAAGTACTCAGATTAGGCCCGATCTGGATCCAAACTTTTTGACACTTTGATGGTTTCCGATTTATGCACCAGTTATTTGCATGCCCCGCCCCCACTGAGCCAGGGAATAGCGGGGCATTTAACTTTTCAATTTTCAAAGCCCTGCACTGCAGGACAAAATTGTGATAAAATCCCTGATAATGCCCCCGCTATCGTTTCTACCGAAACTGATTCAAAATGACTGGTGCATTATTTATCTTGTGTTTTCCTTAGATGACCATATATCGCTGATATTATCACTCGACCAATAATTTTAAGTCATGTCAGTATATCTCCTGGATTGAACCATTGCTAAGGGGAGAATAAAGTGTCCTACTGAAGTACACTGCAGTGCCTTCGGTGAACCAGCAACCCCGGGTCGATCTCATGTTGATCATTCTACCACTGAGCCACTGTATACCTCATTAAAATATTGTTATAGATATTAAGCTAAAGAGAAGTCCACCCAGTGCCAGATTGAAAATCTTACTTATACAGGCTGATATAGAGGGGTCTTGAGTTTGAGTCACTTTCCTAGATATTATTCTCTCCCGGGTGCTGATTTAAGTAGGACAACTGTTACCGAAACTGCTTTATAGAGTGAACAGTCTCCAAGATATGTAACGATACATCGACTCTGAAAATTTTAAGAGCAGTTTACGAAATGTTCTTACAGTGTTCAAGAACTGGACAGAAACTGCTCTAAAATATTCAAGAAGAGTTCAAGTCAATTTTATGAAGTTAAATTTGGACAATTTGTTATGAAGAATTGCTCTTGAGAAGTCCTTAAAACGGCTGTTGAACAGTTCAAGAACAGTTCTTGAATACTTTAACCAGTTCTTGAGCAGTGAAGATTTTTTTTTGAACTGTTCTTCAAGTTTTACGCCGGAGATATTTCTTAATAACTAGGGAGTAGCCACCGAACCACTCGCTTTGTACCCAGGGTTCCAAAGTTTGATCCAGGGCTCCTACAGTCTGTCGGGTTGGACTAAACCATGTCACCATCTCAATATGACTTTAGCTGTTGGTGGGACATTACACAAGCTAATTCCCTCACTGAATGCCTAGGAAACTCCTCACTTCTAAGTTTCTGGTTACTAAGTTCTTGAGTGTATACATACATTCATTAGTAACTGGCAATTGCCCCTGGTCCAATCAGGGATAGAGAGAGAATAATATCTATGAAAGTATGTTGCCAGATCAGATTCAAACTCTGTTGAAGTCCAAAGAAGTAAGATTTTCAATCTGATTGCAATCGAAAGCGATAATATCAGATGAGCGATTAATCGTTTTTTTCCAGATTATTTAGGGCCATCTTAAAAAGGTAAATCAATTGGAAAACCACCAGACCAGAGTATCGAACAGTTTAGATCCATATCAGACCCTAAGATATCGGGTCTGATCTGGGTAAAAACTGTTTGAAAAGGTTAGCAGCAGACTACAAAAGACGTCACTAGTTTGTGTCACTAGCTTGAAGATTTGTTTTATCTAAGCAAACAGTGCAGACAATGATGAAACGCTGCCGTATGCTAAATCTCAAATGGGTTTTCACTGTTTGCCAAAGTACCTCTTTACCTGTGTCCATAACGAAACGGAAAAAAGACACATTAAACATCTACAGCATTCTGGTCTAATCACCATAAAATTCGGTCAATGGATTCTGTTAGGCAGGGTTCAAGGTGGACATAATGTCATTTAAGGTGAACATCAAACCCAGTGACCTGTAGTGTTGGTCATCTAATTATCAAGAAGTCCCCAGAGAGGCAGTGTCAGAATGCTGAGTTACCAGCTAAACCAGGTGTTTACCTTTTGCATGCTGGGTAATTTTGTATGATTCGTCCTCTGCTGATTTTCTTTTTAATAAAAAACTTCCATGAATGTCATCAGAGTGTCAAACAGTTTGGATCCATATCAGACCTGACCTTTTTCAGGCCTGGTCTAGATCCAAGCTGTTTGCAAGGTTATCAGCAGACTGAAACTCCATCGTCACTAGCAAGCAAACAGTTAAGTCTTACAACTGAAAGGTAATTTGGCTGCCTTAAATAATTTTGTTTATGCAGCATCTTTTTATAGCAATTTTTATGCGCTTATGTACAAACTGGGTTCAGTTAAGGTGAACACCCTACCCATTGACAATGGTTGAGATATAAACTTTCAATTACTCACTCTTATCTGGTTTAGAGGCAAAAATTCAAGATTCTACTTAGCAGACTTGTTTGTGTCAACCCTGGTGGACCCACACATGCACATCACCGCTCCTGAACTTGACAGACCACCCAGTATTTTTCCACATATTTTCAAACTTTCTTTTGCCTCCTAGTGTCGTCCGTTGATAACTGTTTGAAACAGCCTGGACCCAGATCAGGCCCGACAAAAGTTCGGACCTGATCTGGATCCAATGTTCATTTCAACATTTTAGTGTTCAATATGAGTTTGGCTTTTAAAATGAAAAGGTTTTGCGTGTGAAAGAGGTGTTATTTTAAAAAGTCACGACTCACAAATTTTGCCAAAATGCGAAATTTTGAAAATGGGGGTGCCGCTATTCAAATTGGCATCCTGCATGTACTGTTAAACATTTTGTCAATATCTTTACTGTCTTGGGTACATGACACGCTTGGTTATTTCGAGATACAAAAAGACTAGTCATAGCATTTCACGTTTTGAAGAAAATTAATAAAATGCAAGTGGCCGGTTAGAACTTTTGGCTAGTATATAATACTGGCAATAGTTATTTTGCTTTCTAGCAGCAACTTTCTATTGTCTTTGGAAACATTAACAGAATGTTGTCCCTGATCTGGACCTGTTTGAGTTGGCATGACACATTGGTACTTCACGCTTTGTTCAGTGCGAAGGCTCAGGCGAGCCTGCGCAAATATGCAGACTTGCTAGTGCCTTTCCAGTCGCATTGTCGAGTGGCTAAGGCTCAGGCAAAAGTGCAAACTCATCATAACATTCGATGCTCGTATTAACGGCACACAAATCGCCGTTTGATCAAGCACACAGAATTTGGTACTGTGACGATGACTCAGACTAACCTTTGCCAATGTACAGACTGACGAGCATTTGTAAATGTACAGACTTGCCATGGTGAATCACATGTACACGCTCGATTGACAGTGCAAGCAGCGAAGTCTCTGATGAGTCTTCACAAATTTGCACGTACTGTCAAAAACATGTTCAAATGAAGTATTTTTGTATTCTGTCTTCGGTCAATCTAAATTGGGACAGGCAGGATAGATTGTACAATGGATTATTCAAAGCTTATTGTATCAATCCAGAAGGAAGAATCCATTGGCATGCCAAGGGTTAAACAATGTGTGACATCAGGTTCAAAACCCAGGGCACCTCTATTTTTTGGGCTGCATCCTCAGCAAAGCAGAACTATAGGACCTGAATGTCCTGAGGTGCTCACCTGATCTCCTTTATAATGTTAAAAAAGGTCAAGGTGAACTACAGCTTATAATGAAACAAATTTGGTTTTACCATACATGGGGGTTGCAGCCATTTTGGTCAAGTGACCTAAACACTCTAATGAATTATCCATCAAACAGCCCTGAAATTTCTGAGAAAAAGATGTTTAGATAGGTGTGTGGCGGTCCAATGAGCGCCTTGGATAAAATGTCACAGGTCAGCTTATGACATTTGATACTTAATATAAAACCATTGTCTCATTTGGTTTAACTGTTATGATTTCGGCTTAAACAGTTTTAGAAAAATGAAGTTCTTACCTATATAAATGCATTAGGAATCAAATTTGATATTGCCATAAAGTAGGTCAAGGTCAACCTAGATTCATCATTTGTGCAAACCTGGTAGGGCCCACATTCCCATTGCTACATACCAAGTCCCAATGATGAATGCCTGATTAAGCATATAATTCTGGCATCTTCAAAATGGTCCCATTGGGGTTTGTTTTGACATGCAATGGATCTCTGATTTTATTGGTAATTCTTACCTTTTTGCATGCTATGCAACTTTGTATGATTCATCGTAGTAGTCGCTGATATTTTTTCAACTTCATTTAACATGTTTAAAAAATGCTTTGTGGATAATACAAGAAAGTGAAGTGGTTTTGATCAAGCCCAGCTCAAAATGTTGGACTAAGCTGTTCACAAGGTTATAAGAAAACAATTTATCTGGTCACTAGCAGGCAAAGAGATAATGTTGTTTTAATTCAAGCCAAAGTCATTGCAGGTGAAAAATCCACTGTAGTCAGAACTTGACCCTGTTGTAGTCATAAATATTAGATGCTCCTGGGCAGTTCCAGCTAAATTGTCCAGCTAAATTATTATACATCCTAGTCTGAAGACAGAGAATATCCATATCAACTGAATGAGCCAACTGGACAGGAACACCACTGGAATTTTATCCAGCGTATGAGTGCATGATCATGCAGAAATAAAAAAATATGCAACTAGGCTGAAAATAAAAAACGCTCGATGCAGATTCAGCAGGACTGTGGTGCAGTGATTCATCAAGGGATTCAAATCTGATAGGCAGTAGCTATAATTTAATGAAGATTAATGGTATTAGCTCTTAGCATGTTTACATCTGGTATCCCAAGAGCACTGGGCAGAGTCACAGAAAGGGCATATTTTGACCTTAAAGGTCAATGTTTTACCTTAAAGGACCTCAAATTTGACTCCAAAAAAAACACTCCAAAAAACCACTCCACTCCACGACTCCACTCCATAGCTTCACTCCACTCCAGGTTTTAGCATATGCCTTCAGACTGCTGCAAAAACTATTTGACCTTTGACTTTCATGAGAAATCGTAAGTGAGTGAGAGAATGGCCTGTAAAATAATCTCAAATGTCAGTGGTTCAGTGTGCTAATGGAACTTTTGATCATGTTTTTCAGAAAGACGGCCTATCAAAGTGAAGATAATTTCTGATTCTATAGAAAAGCATGCAACGGACAATCGTCATTCTGAAGTTACAGCCGTCCTAGTCCCAGGTATTCACATTAATCAGTTGGCAAATAAAATTGAGAAAGGCCATCAGAACTCTGGTTTCCATGGCAACAGATAGCTCCCATAGGGTTCTAATGGGGAAAATCTTGTGACCACTCTAGTTCCTTCATTTTTGTTTGATTCTTCATTATTCTTGCAGGTAACAACAACAACCATAAAACCAGGGACTGAGGAATTAGCTGCCCTTGAGCATCTGGAAAAAATCCCATAGACTTATAATAGAAGAAATGTTGTTACCCCTTGCCTGCCTTCATTTGCGAATGGACCTTATTTATTCTTGCAGGTAACAAGGACAATAATAAAAGCGTGGACATGTTTGAATATGGGCAAGATTCCATCACCCACTTCCGAGTTAGCTGCCCTTGAGCATCTGAAAAATCAATCAATAATGTTGTGACCACTGGAGTGCCTTTTAGCTCCTGGGTGAGCTAATAGTATACCAGTCACTCCGGCGTCCGTCCGTCAGTCCGTCCGTCTGCGGTCTGTCCTTCCGTCAACATGTTCAAACATCTTCTTCTCTGAAACCACTGGGCCAATTAAACTCAAATTTTATATGGAGACTCCTTAGAATGCCGGAACAAAAGTTTGTTCAAATGGTCCTGGTCACATAACCAAGATGGCCGCCACTTCCATATATGGTAAAAACCCTTTAAAATCTTCTTTTCCAGAACCAAAAGGCGGATGACCTTGGGACTTGGTATGTAGCATTGGGATGTGAGGCCTACCAAGTTTGTTTAAACGATGATCTTAGGTTGACTTTGACCTACTTAATGTCAAGGTCAAATTTTGCTTCCTAATGCATTTAAATGGAATTTTTTTAAACATGGATTTTCTTGAAAACTGTGGAAGCCTTTGTCATTATTCTCACCTAATATGTTTAACCTTATGAGACAATGGCTATAGATAAGTTCCAGATGTCAAGGTTGACCTTTGACCTTTCAGCTTAGGTTGCATATATTGGAGTCCCATCAATATGTTATAACATAGTTTTCTCACAAGCCTTTGAACCAATTGAAATATTGTATGGAGACTCCTTATGATTGGTTAGCCAAAATTTATGCAAATTGTTCTGGTCACATGACTAAGATGGCACCATGCCCATATATGGTAAAACACCTATAAAAATCTTCTACTCTAGAACCAGAAGGCCGGTGACCTTGGGACTTGGTATCTAGCATTGGGGATGTGGGGCCTACCAATTTTTTTCAAATGATGATCCTAAGATGACCTTGACCTATTTAATGTCAAGGTCAAATTGGCCTCCTAATGCATTTAAATGGGAATTTTTTTGAAAAGTTATTTTTTTTTTCATACTGTTGAAGCCAAAGTCATTAGCTTGATATGTTCAATCTGATGATACATTGGCTATAAATAAGTTTCAAAGGTCAATGTTGACCTTTGACCTTTCAGCCAAGGTTGCTCATATTGGAGTCCCATCAACATGTTAAAACTTATTTTTCTCAGAAACCACCAGGCCAATTGAACTCAAATTTCATATGGAGACTCCTTATGATTGGTTAGCCAAAATTTATACAAATTGTTCTGGTCACATGACTAAGGTGGCCACCATGCCCATATATGGTATAAACGCTTTGAATGTCTTCTTCTCTGAAACCAAAAGGCCAATGGCCTTGGGACTTGGTATGCAGCATTGGGGATGTGTGGGCCCTACAAGGTTTGCACAAATGATGAATCTCGGTTGGCCTTGACCTACTTTGTGGCAAGATCAAATTTGATTCCTAATGCATTTATATGGGGAAAATCTTGATATGTTCATTTTTCTATAACTGTTTTAGCCGAAATGTTTAACCTAATGAGACCATGGTTTAATATAAGTACCAAATGTCAAGCTTAACTGTGACCTTTTATCTAAGGCCACTCATTCGGACTGCCACATACCTATCTAAACATCTTTTTCACAGAAATCACTGGGCTGTTTGATAGATTATTCATTAGATTGTTTAGGTCACTTGACTTATATGGATGCAGCCCCAATATATGGTAAAACAAAATATGTTTCATTATAAGCTTTAGTTGACCTTGACCTATTTTAACATTATAAAAGAGATCAGGTGAGCGCCTCAGGACCTTCAGGTCTTCTAATTTTTTGATTGGATCATCTTCATTCTTGCAGGTAACAAGGACAACCATAAAGTCTTGGATGGGTTTGAAATTCGGCTAGATCAGACCTCAGACTACAGAGTTAGCTGCCCTTTAGGGTCTGGAAAAATCCCCATAGACTTATAATGGGAGAAATATTGTGGCCACTCTAGTGCCTTCATTTTTTGATGGATCTTATTCATTCTTGCAGCTAACAAGGACAATCATAAAAGCTTAGATGAGTTTGCATTTCAAAAAGATCCCATCACTGACTACTGAGTTAGCTGCCCATGAGCATCTGAAAAATCAGTGAATAATGTTGTGACCACTCTAGTACCTTTATTTTTGATTGGATCTTCTTCATTCTTGCAGGTAACAAGGATAATCAGAAAGTCTCGGATGGATTTGAAATTCTACCAGACCAGACTTCGGACAGTGAAGTTAGCTACCCTTGAGTTTCTGGGAAAATCCCCATAGACTTATAATGGGAGAAATATTGTAACCACTCTAGTGCCATCATTTTTTGGATGGATCTTCTACATTGTTGCAGCTTACAAGGACAACCATAAAAGCTTGAATAAGTTGGAATTTCTGCCAGATCCCATCACTTATTATGGAGCTAGCTGCCCTTGAGCGTCTTAAAAATTGATGGGTAATGTTGTGACCGCTATAGCACTTTCATTTTGATTGGATCTTCTTCATTCTTGCAGGTAACAAGGACTACCATGAAAGCTTGAATGAGTTTGAATTTCAAGCAGAACCAACCTTATACTGTGGAGTTAACTGCCATTGAGGGTTGGGAAAAATCTACATAGACTTACAATGGGAGATCTGTTCTGACCTCTCTAGCGCATTCATTTTTGAATGAGCCTTCCTCATTTTTGCAGGTAACAAGGTCAACCATTAAAGCTTGAATGAGTTAGATATTCAGCCACACCCAACCACCAACTACAGAGTTAGCTGCCCTTGAACATCTAAAATATAGCTGTATGATGTGACCTCTCTAGCACCTTCGATTTTAATTTGATCTTCATTCTTGTAGGTAACCAGGACATACATAAAAGCATGGATGAGTTAGATTTCAGTCAGATCCCATCACTGACTACAGAGTTAGCTGCCCTTGAGCATCTGAAAATTATAGTTTCATCAGGTTTCCTCTGCAATTTTTATTCAGGTCTTTTTAATACTTGCAGATAACGAGAACTGGCATAATATCTTCAGTGTTTGAATTTATTCCATATCACTGTTTCAAGTTCAGAGTGACCTGCCTTTGAGCATCGTAAATTATGGTGTCTCCAAACATTATGCTGGCTCCCAGGTGAGCGATTGTTGCCCATTTGGCTACTTGTTGTTACACCACTAGGTGTCATATTTCTATTTAAAACTATTATGTGGCACATAGGTTACAATCTCATGATGTAGCATATTTATGTACTGTAAATCCTGAAATTTTTGCGAGAATTTTATTTTCGTTAATAGCGGTAAAAGACATATTTGCACCTTAAAAATTTGCGACTAGGGCATGATTTGCCTATATCAGTAAACAACAGAGTGATTTCGCCATTTTGCGAGGGTTTTATTTTCATGAAACATTGCATATGCAAAGTTTCTCAAAAATAAAACCCTCGCAAAATTTCTGAATTTACAGTATGCTACACCATTGGGTGTCTCATATCTCATAAGTATTAAGGGTGGTAAATTCTTATCAAAACTATTCAACTTAGAGAGCGGATGTTGCTGGTGTGATGACAGTCTGGTTTCATTCTGTTTTAGAATTGTTTATGTGCATGGTTACATAGGTCCAGATAAGGAAATTTTATTTGCGTAAAATTTTAATTATTTTCTTACCCATTAATTTAAACATGTGTTTTGGGTGCTCAAAAGAACCGTCTAATTGAGACGGTTCTTTTGAGTACCCACAACATATGTTTTGGATGAGAAATGAAGAAACTAATTTTCCAATACGCACTCTTATCTGGAGGCCTGTGGTTATTGTTTAAGCACATTAAGGGCTAAGCTTACTTGCTGTCTTTGTGTATTGTCTTTTCTTTGGTACAAGTAAAACTTTCTCTGAACAAGCATCTTATGGGAAATAAATTGTCCTTTGGCAAGTTTCAACTTTTGCAATTTCACATCGCTACAGAATATGGCAGACATTGTGTAATGTGTGCCCTAATCGTGCTTAGAGCAATGTGATCTTAAGGTGAAATTTAACTGGTTATTAACCAATTCTGACAAAAATGTTATCATTGAACTTTCAAATTTTCTATTTGAATCGTTTGCTTTACATGCTCTATAGTAAACATCAGCTCTATATAATTTGGATTATGTATCATGATGTGGGTGGCATTGTATCTCTCTACATTGATGAGGTACAATGGCATACATTTCTTGATCATATTTCCATAAGTTAACATTTAGATAGCTCTGTATGCTCTCCACTGAGTGATTACCCTCATTTGGTGTAAACCCGGACAATCTCCCTCATGTTGATGTTATCTCTGATTCAATGAGACGGAATATTACATCGGGTAAATATGTCAACCTAGCTTCTCTGCTTATACCCGACTTTGAAGTAACAAGACCAGTTAATGACAGTTTATCCATGGATACTCTGAAGCGCACGCGAGATCATCGCCTTGACAGATTGTTAAGCATAACCCAGTTTTATAAGGCCTTCGGTATTTATAAGAGGGTAATGTGCGAAGCTTTTCCTCAGCGTAGGAATGAGCTAGACCTTTATGAGGCAGATGTGGGTAATATCCACGAGCATTATGGGGAAATTTTTTACCAATACCACATCCAATTTACAAAGCAAGCTGCAGCGTACTTGGAAAAGGGTATTAAGGTAGACTGGTCCAGGAGACACAAAGATTTATTCCAGCTACTAATTGGTGGATCACAAACTAGACTTTGTGAACACTGTTCACAAGCTGATCACCAATCCCCTTTCTGTCCAACTCAGATCAATGTCCCAATATCCAATAGATTAGAGACTAATCCTGGCCAGAGTCTCGTGAGGGGTCCCTTGAGGGATACTTTGGGTAGATCTAGATTAACATATAAGGGAAAAGAAATTTGAAACAATTTTAATGGGGAGAAAGGTTGTCTCAGGCCTGCTTGTCCATTTCAACATGCCTGTAAAAAGTGCAAAGGTGTAGGACATGGTGAACTTTCATGTCGCCCTCGATCTAACAATGCATCTGAGCAGTCTCAGCCTCCCGCTAATAATAGTAAATCCAAATCTTCAGCTTGACTACATTTGTTTGAATCCAGAACCCCTTCTACTCCTATTAATGTGAGGAGATTGGAATTTGAATAAAGAGGTCATCCTGATCAAGATTTTGTCAATTATGTGTGTTGTGGTTTACATGAGGGTTTTGACACATTCATTTCACAGGTTTCAATGCCTAACAAAGAATGTAAAAACTTACTTTCAGCTAGGCGTAACCCCATTGCTGTACAAGAACTTATTGAGTTAGAATGTAAAAAGGGTTTTCTATATGGACCGTTTGATAAGCCCCCTTTTGAGAGTTATAGAGTTAGCCCGTTGGGTTTAGTTATAGGCAAATATTCTGGTAAGAAACGTTTAATTGTAGACTTGTCTTCTCCTCATGATGACCCCTCTCATTCAAGTATCAATGACCTAATAGACAAAGATGCTTGTAGTTTGACATATGTCAGAATTGACGATGCTATAAAAGCCATTCAACAGCATGGAAAGGGTGCTCTCCTATGTAAAATGGACATTGCTGATGCTTTTAAACAGCTGCCCATTAAGAGTACTCAATGGCCATATTTTTGTGTAAAATGGAATCAGAAGTATTATGTATATGTAAGACTAGTATTTGGCTGTTGGTCTTCTCCTAAAATATTTGACTCATTGTCTCAGGCAATTTCATGGATAGCTTCACATAATTATGGTATTGAGATAATATTCCATCTTTTGGATGACTTTCTCACTGTAGATGAGCCAGATCTTTGTAAAGGTTTGCGTACAAAAGCATTGCTTACACACATTTTTGGTCTGTTAGCTATACCTCTGTCTTTACATAAGTGTATTGGACCATCAAGTTGTTTAGAATATCTGGGTATTATACTTGACAGTGAAAATATGGAGGCTAGGTTGCCTCCTGACAAAGTTCAACGGATCATAGAATTCATAGACAAGCTACTATGCAAATCAATTTGTACCAAATTAGAGATACTTCAATTACTTGGTCATTTCAATTTTGCATCACGTGTTGTCCTCCCTGGAAGGGCCTTTGTATCTTATTTGATTCATTTGGCAAGTTCAGTGAAAGCACTATGGGATAGGGTTGTATTGGATGAGCAGTGCAGAGACGATTTAAAAATGTGGCTGAAGTTTTTGCATAGTTGGAATGGAGTTTCTCTGTTTTATGATACAATGTTGACACATTCCAATGACATGGAATTGTATACGGATGCATCACTAATAGGTGTTGGGGGGTTGTTTAAGAATCAGTGGTTTTACTCGGCCTGGCCTGCTGAAATACCCTCTGTCGATGGCGATGACCTCTCAATGGCGTTTCGAGAGCTGTATCCTATAGTTGCTGCGGCTGTAATATGGGGAAAGAAATGGACATGTAAAAAGATTGTGTTTATGTGTTACAATCAAGCTACAGTTTATATACTGTGTAAAGGACGTTCAAAGTGTCTTGCTATAATGAAACTGATGCGTACCTTAACTTGGACTGCGGCAGTAAATAACTTTTATTTTCATGCGAAACATCTACCATCGAGGGAAAATTCTAAAGCTGACTGTCTTTCACGACTTTTATTGCAGAGATTCAGGGCATTGCACCCAGAAGCCAACAAGGAGCCAGAAGTTTGTCCAGGACCAGAACAGCTGATTTGGGAGTGATGGATTTAGATGAAACAGTGTCATATCTGTGGGACCATGCTTTAAGCACTAATACCCTAAAATCATACCAAACAGCATTACAGTCCTTTAAAACATTTCTATTGCAAAACAACTTGGCTCAAACTAGCTTTTCTTTACCAGTTGTTACGGATGATGTTATTATGCTGTATATTGCGCATTGTTACAAGAATCTTAGATTGAAATACACTACTATAAAACTTTATTTGTGTGGTATACGCTTTGCATATATGAAGGATGGTGTTTCATGTCCGTTAACTCAATCAGATAGCCCATGTCATTCTAGGATTATGACATTACTCAAAGCAGTTAAACATGTGCAAGGACATTCAGTTAAACTTCGACAACCTATCACTGCTACTATCTTGGACCAGATATGTACTGTATTAAGCACAGGCTATATATCTGACTACACAGATTCGTTACTTACAGCCGTATGCCTGTCTGCATTCTTTGGATTTCTACGATGTGGAGAGTTTACAGTGCCTACGGATAGTGCCTTTGATCCAACTATTAATTTGTGCCTTGGAGATCTTACTTTTCACAACAATCATGCAAACCTTCTGCTTAAGTCTTCAAAGACAGATCCATTTCAACAGGGAGTTACTGTTCCGTTATTCCGAAATATAGCCCATACCAAATTATGCCCTTATCAGGCTCTGAGAACATACATTTCCAAACGAATGGATAAATTACCTAATCACCAAGATAAGATATGTCCTCTATTTTTGACTGAGGATAGACATCCCTTAACAAGACCATATTTTATTAACAATCTTAAACATATTCTGTCAAAAATAGGTTTAGATACTTCAATGTATTCCGGTCACTCATTCAGAATAGGAGCAGCCAGTTCAGGTTGTTCAGCGCGATTAGAAGATCATTTGCTGAAGACACTTGGCCGCTGGTCTTCAAACTCTTACCAGACTTATATTCGTACACCTCAGGATATTATTCAGTCAGCTCAGATGGCTCTTCTAACAGAACTAAATGTTCAAATGTGAACCCAAACTTATAACTGACTTCTTAGGGGATGTATCTCGGATCAGGAGCGATATATTCAACCTAATTAGTGCAAAATTATAGGCTTTCTATCGGTTTACTGGTGTTTGAATATTATATTCAGTCATTGATGCAAATTAAGTGATGGCTACATGAAGTTAGAATTCGTCATATGAATCTGCTTAGGTCAAGAGGTCGGTGTGGATTCTGATTGGCTGCCTTCATAAGAGAAAGGCTGATCTGGATCGGCATTGATTTACTCTGGAAAGATGTGTTCACAGTGCACTAGTTGGGTTGAATATGGTAACTCCTGTCTTGGCATATCTCCATGTTACCTAACATAATGCGTATGAGCTATAAACTTTGCTGACCAGTGTCTGAGATAACTTAGTTCAGCAGCAGTGAGAACTCAAGCCATTTTACACCTTATTGTCTGGAGCTCTGTACTACACCTGTACTATAGAATTCCATTCATAATAAGATCCAGTATTTAGGTCAACTGATAAATTACAGCTTTGCAGCTTCATTATACCTAGGTCAACTCTGCAAGTTCCCATTATCTTCATCTAGGTGGCCTGCTGTTCTCACTTTTATTATGCTGAATACACAATGTATATATACTGGCTTATTGGTTATACTCAGGAATTGCATTTCATGGTTGTTTAATGAATGTATATTTTACAGCAGATTAGGTTGGCAATGTGGAACAAAGGGCGCCCCCTTCTACTTCTCACCTTGTGGGGAAACAACTCAATATGAACTTACTTTCAAATTGACTTATTTGGGGGATTTTAATTTCTACCTGAAATTAACTCATTCCCCACAAGTGACTACAGTTTGCTAGACAGCCAGACTTGGTCTCTTGTGTTTTAACTCTTTGAGCCTCCCAGCTGTTTCTCAATCCATTTATCTCTTTGTCTGTTTAACCTGTACGGGTCCAGGGGTCTTCTTGACTCTAATGGCTGGGCACAGCTCACCACCCTGGCCAGCAGGTTTTCTGTCATAGTGCTCTTACTACCGCTTCAATGGCGAGACCGCTGGTCTTATTGAACGGTAGTGGCATACGTACTATGCCAGTGTAGGTGCTATCATAGTGCTCTTACTGCCGCTTCAATGGCGAGACCGCTGGTCTTTGTGAACGGTAGTGGCATATGTACTATGTTAGTGTGGCCGGGTTCTGTCATAGTGCTCTTACTACCTCTTCAATGGCGAGACCGCTGGTCTTATTGGAAGGTAGTGGCATACGTACTATGCCAGCAATGCAAGGGTTGACAGCTCAGGCTTAAGGTTCGGACTAGATGAGCCTACAACGGCCAAGATGCTAGTCCTAGGTGTTCATATCTGAGTTGGTTCTTTTGCCCAAGGATTGAAGTTGATAGTTAGAAAATAAAATATAAATACTACTCTATGTCTCTTTTGATTTATTATCTCATATAAATGTGTATTGTCTTTTAAATCTGTACTGTGTATGCTTGTATTTCTAATTATGCTCAATCATTGTATGGAGAATTTCTCCTATGATTTTTTGCCCTTCATGGGCCCTTAATTGGAATAAATCCATTGTCATTGTCATTATTTGACCATGTTCGCACATTCATGACTGTCCAAACACTTAGGATCATTAATATATGTTATTTATTTATATTGTTTACTGTATGAAAATCAATGGATCTTTTATATCATAGGGCGTCCAGAGTCCCTTCTACGTGCAGTTTTGGGGAACAACAGCGTAAACTTTGGCATCAGAGGGTGCGGAGAGCATGCTAATCTGCTTTGGGGAGACATAAAGTTGAAGGAGACTGCTGATGGAAAAGAGTATTTAGAGTTCACAGGTCAGTTTATTTCATGCTAAGGGCTTACAATTTTGCATCCTTATGTTCACAGTTCAGACAAATATCCTGGGGCATGACATTTTCTTCAATTTCAGAAAACATGGTAACACATTTGACATTTGGTTCCAAGCTGGATCCCTGCCTGGTCCCATATTTTCGTGTCATTCTCCTCCTTCCCCTGATTCAAGAAGTATTGTTGTCATTTACAAGTGAAAGTATGTGTACAGAGTATTACATTCACTTAGTCAAGCTTGCCAAGGATAAAAGTGGTTACGTGACCTGACTGTCTTGGCATCACCATAGCAGTTGATTGAGATGTAAAGAATCATATCAAATCAAAATCACCACCTGAAGCCAGACCAAGATCCGGTAATATCCACATAATTCTAATTAACCCAAAGACTCAACAGACTACCACACACACAGCATCTACTACATGGAACCCATTAAGCCTCTCAGACATCGACAGATCATTTCAAACATCAGCGACAGAAGACATGCTCTAGGAAGATCTCTATCTATCCAGTTCAGACTCATCAATATCTTCTACAAGGACAGATTGCCAGGACGAGGACATATACCTAGGACTGGAACTAGCCAAACCCATAAGAGTTTATAATGCTCTCTAGATACTTATACCTTTACAATTATCACTATCTACTATAACTCTAATGTTTTTTTCATAACAATCTATTTTTAGCTACAACAACAATAATGTCACATGACCAAATTACAACCGTTTTTTCTTACCTTAGACGCTCAATTTTCAATAATATTTATCCTGAAGAAGGTATCAGCGATACCGAAAAGCGTTGATCACTTCAATAAAAAGTTAACCTGACCGTTGTTGATTGTTTGTTCTGTTGTACCTCTTATTTCCCAGACAAATCAAAATCAGTATACATGTATGTGCCCAGCACAGTCATAGATCAGTCTGTGTGTCTGCATGGTTTCATTGAGAGGCTTCTTAAGAGAACAAAAAACATATGTTTAAATTTTGTGAAAAAAATGATTATGCTCAAGATTTTGCTAAACCGGACCATTTTATAATCTATCATTACAAGTACAATTATATAGAGGATCTTACATGAGTGCTCATGCCCCTTAGGCCGAAATGAAATATATGTGTGGTTCCTGTTTCATGCCAAGAAAATTAAGGGTAGGTAGGTAGGGAAATTATTAAATTTTGTTATAACATTTAACAAAGAAAATAGTGACAAAAATTGAAAAAGTGTCCATTTTAGGTATTTTTTCTCCAAAGACCATTTTAATGTTTAGGGTAGGGTCAAAAAAATTAGGGTAGGTAGGCAACAGGAACCACACATATATTTCATTTAAGCCTTACGGAAAAAAAGCACTGCCACGAACGATTTTTGCGAACAGCTAGCGAATACTCTGCGATTATTCTGCAATGTTCACTTTTCACATGCAAATTAGGTCTGCGGCGAATACTTTGAGTTAACAGCCTGCGAATATTCAGTGAATATGTGGCAAACATGATTCAAGACAGCAAATTAAATATGCAGCGAATACCCTGCAAACATTCTGCGAATATTCGACGAACATGCATTTAAATATGTAAATTAAATATGCAGCGAATATCCAGTGCTCTTTCTGCGAATATTCTGGGAACATTTTAATTAAAAGTAAAAATAGCTGTTGCGATTATGTGGCGAACAATAATTGCCAATATCCTGCGAACAAGCAGCAATCAATGATTCACAAAAGTCAAAGCTTGTTAAACTCAAATAGTCAAAATTTATCCATTTTGCACTGACCTCAGCAAGCAACACCATTCAAGAACAATCAAAAGGTATCAACTCAAACATCATGGGAACAGAAAAACACATGAGAAGAGAATACATACCGTAAAAAGTCTTCTCAACATGTTGTCATTTTTGCATCATGGCAATTATGACAGCCATTTAATTGAAGAGTTTTAAGGAGGGATAATTTTGAATCTATCTCCCCAGTAAAAAAAATAAGATCTTTAGACTGAGAGCTATATGAGTTGAAGTTCCTTAGATGAACACTCCGCAAATACATAAAAAGTTAAAGTCACTGTAACAAATAAACAGCGAACAGTATCCAGAACTAAGTTCTTATTGCGAATACCGGGCGAATAATACCTTGTGCTTGAAAAAAATTGAAGTTTTTGCAGCGAATATGCAGCGTTTATATGACAAGCTGCAAACATTCAGCAATCACCTTTTTGTTAGACCAACTTTGTTCCCTGGGTATTCGCGACAAGAAGTGAATATATAGCGAAAAATTACTGTGAACAATGCAGTTCGCAGAATATTCGCAGCATATTCATCAGATATTCGCACAAAGACAGTTTTTCCGTAAGGGGCTTTATTGAATATATCAAACAAGTTGGAGAAAAGAGATAAAATGCGAGGCAATAGCTAGAATGTTAGATTCTATTTATCATATGACCTTAAGATTACATGTACTTTGAAATCTCATTTCTGCCGTAAAAACGTTATGATTTTTTCATTATGTATGTATGCAGTGTTGTTATGGACATCATGTTTCTCGAAAATCTGTAAACCACTAGTAGTTCATAGATTTTATATTGCATGGTGTTATTTCACTCCCAGATGCCATGTTATATGATAAATAGATTTTCATTTAATGTAGTTGCTATAGATGAAATCAACATTTCTAGCTGTTTGCATATCAAAAATCAAAACATTGAGCAATCACATTGTAATATCCCAAAAGGGTCTAAGCCCTTCAGGTTGTAGAATTAAATAAACAACTTCTGATGTATGATATATAAATTCAGATGATAACAATGTAGCTATGTGTAACAGCCTCATAAATGATGTCACATCATTTAGGTAACAATAAGGATATTACATGTCTCCTTTTCTTTCAAAACAATGCTATTTTGTCATTAAATATGAAGGTTTCAAATAATGCTTCTATGAAAATTTTATGCATGATACGCAGTTAACAAATGAAACAATTTTTAAAAAACGAATGTATTAAATGCAAACAATGCACTCCATTGTCTTTAAATGATTATATCTTAAAAGTTCGGTTCTTATCTGGTGATATCTAACATCTGCTTTCGCCCAAACGATTCGTGTTGATAGATATGTCTTTTCCACATTGTCCATTTATGTATTTCCCGCGAATTATTAGGCAGCTGACTTCATCATCGTTTTTCATTGTATCTAGGCAACTCCTTTGACATGCCTCCAGGGTGGATTGACATCATCTTCAGCTCATGCCTTTGTTTATAGTAGTTGGTAGCAAAACCGGTCTAAAGCAGCCACTCAAAAATTGACAGTTGCTAGCTTAGTGTGGGTCGAAAGTATTGCAAAACGCTCCACTATAGCATTCTGCAATACTTTTGACCTGCATTAAATGATTAACAGTCTTGAAATATATATTTTTAGGTCTTCTTTTGAGTGACCCCTTAAGACAGGTTTTACTGTACTTTGTGTATAACCACTATGTTATAAACATGAGTTCTACTCTTTCTTCCAACACTTCTGTTAAAAATAAAATAATTCATTTCATGAGGGTAACTTGGGTATAATTTAGTATATTTGATTGATGATGTACAGCAAAACCTGTGTAAAGAATGTATCTTTTTGAGAGTGGCCGTTTTACACAGGTTTTAATGAAAATTTTAAATATAAGAGTTGAAATTCAGACTTTTAACTTACACTGTATGATGAAAAACACAAGCTTTTTTTAATGTCTTTATTAAGGGCTTTGAAGACATTAAAAAGCCCAGTGTTTTTTCATCATCCACTGCAAGCTAAAAGTCTGAATTTCAATCATTAGTTAAAGCTCTATAAATGAGCCATGACATGAGACTTCCAAAAATGTGGTATGTGCGACCAGCAAAGCCTCAGATCAGCCTGCACATATACGCAGTCTGATCAGAGCCTTTGCTAGGCGCTTGAATATTCTATAAGTGTTAAGCTACTTACTGAACCACATTTGGAGTTTCTAAGCTCAAAAGGAGGCTGCACATGCCGGCCTGAGCCTACACTTGTCAAAATCCCACATTGTTGGAAATCACATGTAATGGCTCAAATGATATTCAAGTGCATCTGTTAGGAAAGGGTGACTTAACTTTGCAGAGTGGCGTACAAAGACAAAAAGTGGTATGAAGCAGGGTGATGTCAGGATAGCTTCTCCGAAGATGTTTGCTCAGAAAGACAATCCTCATTGTCCCATTCGTGTGTACAAGGTATACAGGGCACGTCGACCTTCACAGTTGAATACAGATGCTGCAAGGTTCTACTTGAGCCCTCTCTCTTCATCCAGCACCGGCGCATGGTTTTCACATAAACCCATTGAAGAAGCAAAGCTTGAAAAGATCATGAATGATCTTGCTAAAACATGGACTCAGCTCATGGTGAAAAAAGTAAGCCGAATGGATTTTCCCACTATTATCACTTCGACCAGTCCATTTCCGTTTTAAGGGTTGTTGAGTGGTGTTTTTAGCTCACCTGAGGGGAAGGCTCTCAGTGAGCTTATAGTATGAGACTCGAGCCTGCGTCCGTCTGTGTGTCCGTTCACACTTTCAAACATGAATATCTCTGAGACCAGCTGTCCTATAAAGATCAAATTTTATCTGGAGCATCATTGGGGTGGGAGATTGACTGCATTAGGTTTTGGGCCAGATCCGATCAGAACTCTGTTTTCCATGGCGACAGATAGCTCCCATAGGGTTATAATGGGGAAAACTTTGTGACCACTCTAGCTCCTTCATTTTTGATTGGTTCTTCTTTATTCTTGCAGGTAACGAGGACAACCATAAAATCTTGGATGGGTTCGAAATTGGACAGTATCGAGGAAGGGCTTATGAGTTAGCTGCCCTTGAGCATTTGGAAAATTCCCCATAGACTTATAATTGGAGAAATAGTGTGACCAATCTAGTGCCCTTCATTTTCCAATGGATCTTCTTCATTCTTGCAGGTAACAAGGTCAACCATAAAAGCTTGGATGGGTTTGAATTTCGGCAAGATTCCATCACTGACTTCGAAAAATCAATGAATAATGTTGTGACCAATCTTAAGCGCCTTCATTTTTGATTGGATCTTCTGCATTCTTGCAGGCAACAAGGACACTCACAAAATCTCGGATGGGTTCGAAATTTGGCAGGATCTGATCAGGGACTTATGAGCTACCTGCCCTTGAGCGTCTGAAAAAAATCCCCATAGACTTATAATGGGAGAAATGTTGTGACCTCTCTAGAGCTTTTAAATGGATCTTCTTCATACTTGCAGATAAGAAGGACAACTATCAAAGCTTCGATGAGTTTGAATTTTATCAAGATCCCATTGCTTCTTATGGAGTTAGCTGCCCTTGAGCATCTTAAAAATTGATTGATAATGTTGTGACCACTCTAGTGCCTTCTTTTTTGATTGGATCTTCTTCGTTCTTGCAGGTAACAAAGACAACCATAAAACTCGGATTGGTTTGAAATTCGGCCAGATCAGACCTTGGACTGTGGAATTAGCTGCCCTTGAGCGTCTGGAAAAATCCCCATAGACTTTTATGGGAGATCTGTTGTGACCACTCTAGTGCTTTCAATTTTGAATTGATCTTCTTCATTCTTGGGGATAAGAAGGACAACTATAAAAGCTAGAATGAGTTTGTATTTCTTCAAGATCCCATTACCTGTTATGGAGTTAGCTACCCTTGAGCATCTTAAAAATTAATGGATAATGTTGTAAAAAATCCCCATAGACTTATAATGGGAGAAATGTTGTGACCACTCTAGTGCTTTCATTTTTGAATAGATCATATGCATTCTTTCAGATAAGAAGGACAACTATAAAAGCTGCTTGGATGAGTTTGAATTCTGTCAAGATCCCATCACCTATTATGGAGTTAGCTGCCCTTGAGCATCTTAAAAATTGATTGATAATTTTGTGACCACTCTAGCACCTTCATTTTTGATTGGATCTTCTTCATTATTGCAGGTAACAACGACAACCATAAAAGCTTGGATGAGTTTAATTTAAGTTAGAACCAACCTCAGACTGTGGAGTTAACTTCCCTTGAACATCATAAAAATCTGCATAGACTTACAATGGGAGATCTGTTGTGACCACTCTAGCACCTTCATTTTTGAATGGATCTTCCTCATTCTTGCAGGTAACAAGAACTTCCATAAAAGTTTGAATGAGTTTGATTTTCCGCCACACATATCCACCAGCTACAGAGTTAGCTGCCCTTGAGCATCTAAAATATAACTGTATAATGTTGTGACCACTCTAGCACCTTCATTTTTCATTTGATTTTCTTCATCCGTTTAGGTTACCAGGACATACATAAAAGTATGGATGAGTTTGAATTTCGGTCAGATGCCATCACTGACTACAGAGTTTGATGATACATTGCATTAGTTAGATGGCCTCCATGCGAGCTGAACATTTCTTGTATTTCAACAACAGCAGAATCTAGGGCGAAGATTTGGTACCAGTTAAATGCATTTAAGCCCCCCGGTGGCTTAGGCTGCTGTCCGTTCTAAGGCGGTGGTTCTGTTTTTGTTGACTTTTTGTTTATTGTTACTCCCTTTGTGGGAGTCTGTAATTGTTCTATGTTTTGTTGTATGTTACTTTATGTCCATTCTAGTATTGCAATCATTTTGATGGGGAAGAGAGAGCTGGTTGCTTTGCTTAATTTGTCTTCCTGGTGTCTCGTGATGGTTGACGGCTCTTCCTCATGGTGCCACGGGGTTGTCTGCGGTTTGTGATTGTGGTATTTCCTGATCATACTCACTTACTATTTTTGCTGCCCATGAGCATCTGAAAACTACACTTTCACCATTTTTTCCTCTTCAATTTGTTATTCAGATCTTTTAAAACTTGAAGATAACTAGAACTGGCATAATATCTTACGTTTTTGAATTAATTCCTGGTCACTGTTTCAAGTTCTGAGTTATCTGCCTTTGAGCATCGTAAATTATGGTGTCTCCAAACATTATGCTGGCTCTCAGGTGAGCGATCATTGCCCATTGGTCTACTTGTTTCATTTTTCTTCAATTTTTATTTTAACATTCTGATAGCAAACAGTGAAGATCCTGATCAGAGTGGTGTCTGATCGGGTTCTGCACTGTTTGTCTTTGTCCCACAAAATGGATACTAAGCTTATATTTCAACAGGAAAAACTTTTGAAACTACACTTGTTCAGGCTGGATTACTACCAACCGAGGTAGCATATTTAGGCAGCTGTAAGAATACTTAAATGTATATAGGTTTAGATAAGCAAAAAATTTCAGTGTAAAATTATTAATTTTTTTCTTACCCTTAATTTTTAGCATAGGTTTTGTGTTCTCAAAAGAACCATCTCATTGAGAGGATTCTTTTGAGTACCCACAACATATGTTTTGGCTGAGAAATAAGGAAACTATTTTTCTGTTAAACATTCTTAACTAAAGGCCTGAATATACAAACAATAAATAAATACTCATTCCTTGCTAGCGGCTACTTTTGTCATTTGCTGATAACCTTAGCAAACTGTTGGACCTAGATCAGGACCATCAGAATATCAGTTATGATCTGGATCCAAAATGTAAGATTACAGTAAAAGCTGTGTACAACAGTCACTTTCAAAAGGACCAAAAACTGATTTTCAAGACTAATTATCACTTAATGCAGGCCAAAAGTATTGCAGAATGCTATACGGGGGGAGCATTCTGCAATACTTTCGACCTTCATTAATCTACCATTTGTCATTAAAATCTTTATTTTGTCTATTTTTAGTGGCCGTTTTACACAGGGTTTTACTGTATATCATTTCCATCTCTTATTAACGTTTGCAGATGACTGATCAGTCCACAACAGCTATTCCAGTGGCCATGGTGACTGACCAGTCAACCACAGCTATTCCAGTCGCCATGGTGACTGACCAGTCCACGACAGCTATTCCAGCCGCCATGGTGACTGACCAATCCACGACAGCTATTCCAGTCGCCATGGTGACTGACCAGTCCACGACAGCTATTCCAGTCGCCATGGTGACTGACCAGTCCACGACAGCTATTCCAGTCCCCATGGTGACTGACCAGTCCACGACAGCTATTCCAGTCCCCATGGAAGAAAATGAAGTTCCATTGAAGAGACTCAAACTATTGGAAAATAAACAGAGTTCACAGGTTAGCAATGAAGCCCTTTAAAAGTTTTTCTTGGAAAGCTCACCTGAGCCACTGTCATACATCTGTTGTCTTTTAATTTTTTCAATGATAAGAAATATCTTTATCATATGACTTAGCTTTTTGGAGTGAAATAATCCCATGCATTAAAATCGATAAACCTCTAGTGGTTTATAGATTTTCAGGAAACATTATGACATCCATAACAACTTTGTGTACACAATGACAAAATTGTAACGTTTTTGCGGCAGAAATGAGATTTCGAAGTAATCTTAATGTCATATGATAAGTACACATTATTATAATAGTAACTTGATCTGGCTTACTGTATCACGTCGAGTGGATAAGGTCATAACATCAGATCATCCGAGATGCAAAGCCTCGAGGGTGATCCAATGGTATGGCATCATCTACGAGATGTGATATTCTACGCCAGATCAAATAACTAATAAAATAATATGTTTATTATATACCTTTTTCTGACATTATTCTGATTTTATAACTTGTTTTGGTCTTTAATCCCGCAAAAATTGCGGGAACCTTTGCCATTATGTTGCGTTTCTTGACGCTATGTCATCATGTTTTTCATCTATGGTTCCATGCTTGAAATTTACTTTACGTAACATCAACACAAAAACAGGTAACCGACGTTAGCCTCGTTTTAAAGGAAAGTGATACAGAATCAGAAAACCTCAGTTCGTTGATCCGGCTTTCTGTATCAGATAGCCAGAAAACAGACAGTTCAAAAGATGTATCATTTATAGGTATATAATAAAAAGAATCTAACATTCGTGCTCTTGTATTATTGAATTTATCAAACTCGTTGCAAAAAAGAGATAAAATGCTCAGCAAGCCTCGCATTTTATCTCTTTTCCCAAACTCGTTTAATAAATTCAATAAAACATGAGCACTCATGTAAGATCCTCTATGTCCTTGGTTTCACGCTTTGGCCTCTCCTCCTTTAAAAATACAGTAAACTAATGCTCATTATAAATATGGTATCACCAACTTTTATGCTGGCTCTCAGGTGAGTGATTGTTGCTCACTGGGCTACTTGTTTGACTATACTTTTTGACTGATTTTTTTAAATGGCTGATTTAAACAATATCTTATGAACCTCTTTTGATCAAACAAATTCATACTTGGTTTGAAGTTAGTTGATCGTCTGAATTTTAAGCTCACCTGTCACATAGTGACAAGGTAAGCTTTTGTGATCAGTGTTCGTCCGGCGTCCATCCATCTGTCCATCATCCCTTAACAATTGACTTAAATGACATCCTTCCTAAGGCACTTGTCAAATTTTGAAATTATTTCACACAAATGATCCTTGGGTTACCCTCTTCCAAAACTGTGTACCAAATGGTTCTGGTCTATTGCATACCTAGGTCACAGAGGCTAAACATAGATTTTCAAGATGAAAACTTTAAAAATCTTCTTGTCCGAAACCAGGACATGGAACCTTGATATTTGTATGAAGCATCACTTAGTGGACCTCAACCAAAATTGTTCAAATTATAACCTGAGGCTGAAAATGGCCATGCCCTAGGGGTCAAATGTTTTACAAAGGCTTGAAAAAAACCCTTCTCATCCAAAACCACAAGGCCTAGAGCCTTGATATTTGGTATGTTGCATCACATAATGGACCTCTACCAAGTTTGTTCAAATAATGCCCATGGGGTCAAAAATGGCCCAGCCCCGCAGGTCACATGCTTTAAATAGGTTTATACAGGGAAAACATGAAAAAATCTTCATAACCAAAACCACAAGGCCTAGAGCCTTGATATTTGGTATTTCATATCACCTAGTGGACCTCTACCAAGTTTGTTCAAATAATACCCTTTGGGTCAAAAATGGCCCAGCATCTGGGGTCACATGTTTCTCATAGGCTTACATAGGGGGAACATGAAAAAGTCTTCTTGTCTGAAACTGCAAGGCCTAGAGCCTTGATATTTGGTATGTATCATCATTTAATAGGCCTCTACTAAGTTTGTTCAAATAATGTCCCTGGTGCCAAACATGTCCCTGCCCAGCTGGTCACATTCTTTACATAGCCTTATACAGGAAATATGTTCTTAAAAGGGTATCCTTTGGAAGCAAAGACTGCACCAAAGAACTGAAACTAGACCGTGCATATTTCCTGGACAGACTAGCTAGTTACTGCCATTTAGGCGTCATCAGTGACCCTCTAATAGTTTCAAAGTTCCACAATGAAACCCATGATCCCAAAGGACAAGAAAATAAAATCTACACTATAGTGAAGGGCAGGTAGATGTTCTACTGCCGCCACACAGTCCCAGTCACCAGCTGTAGTGAAGTCAAATATGTTCTTAAAAGGGTATCATTTGGAAGCAAAGACTGCACCAAAGAACTGAAACTAGAGTGTGCATATTTCCTGGGCCAGACTAGCTAGTTTCTTGCATTTAGGCTTCATCAGTGACCCTCTAATAGTTTCAAAGTTCCACAATGAAACCCATGATCCAAAAGGACAAGAAAATAAAATCTACACTATAGTGAAGATTGAAAACATGAAAAAATCTTCTTGTCAGAAACCATAAGGCCTAGAGCCTTGATATTTGGTATTTAGTATCACCTTGTGGACCTCTACCAAGTTTGTTCAAAAAATGCTCTTTGGCTCAAAAATGGGCCCACTGCAGGGGTCACATAGGCTAAATTAAATATAAAATCAACCTTTTCATAATATGAGCCGTGACATGAGATTTCCAACAATGTGGTATGTGCAACCAGCAAAGGCTCAGACCAGCCTGCGCATACACGCAGCCCGATCAGTGCCTTTGCTAGTCGCTTGAATATTCTATGAGTGTAAAGCTACTGACAGAACATCATTTGGAGTTTCTAAGCTTAAAAGGAGGCTGCACAGGATCGTCTTAGTCTACACGTGTCAAAATGCCACATTGTTGGAAATCACATGTTGCGGCTCAATTATGGTCATGTTGCATAGGAGTGTGCGATATTACCGGTATACCGGTATATCTTTATTTAGGAGTCCTGAGATACGTATCGCGATATGCTTTCGACGTACCGGTACACTCGACAAACTCCGTCAATTTTCAGAGCATAGTTTATCTGCTTTCGTTTCGAGCTGTATTTTATTTGCATGTCAATATTTATTTTACCTCGCTTGATAATTAACAGAAGCGGGATGTCCGACAGCCAATGAAAAGCTGGTTACTATGATAAACAAAACGGGCTGTGTGCAAAACATAAATACCATTGGCTAAAAGGAGGATTTCCCTGGCCATAACCAAAATGGCGGACCCGATTGAGATCGAGGAGGAAAGCACTTCTATTCTCTCTTTATTTAATGATTTCTCGTAAGATAGCGAATTTGAAGGATGGGATTTCGATGAGTCATCAAAGTTGCAAATGTTCATGCTGTGTTTGCGATCGATCTATGCTAGCATGACGTTCAATTGCCATTGAATTGAATAAAGTTGGCTCTGAGAAAATTCCCCTCCCACAAATGCACCTGTTATTAAGGTTTGCGGTATATCGTGATTCATATCTCGATACAAACCCGAAAATTGCGATATATCACGATACGGTTTTCAGAGGGGATACCCACCCCTAATGTTGTATATTAAATTAAAGGAAATGAAACTTACAATAACATATTAGCAAATAAACTTTTTGCTCTTACACTTATCCTTGACCCCTGGGGTGGGGTAAAAAGGTTATTTTTTTCTTTTCTGAAAGTAGGCATGTTGCATAATAGAATTAATTAGAATGAAGCATAAACTTCCATGCATGTAAATGTTCTGCTTTTTACATACCCTTGACTCCTGTATGGGGACAAATGGTAAAAACATTTTTTTTTCTGAAGAAGGTTATATTGCATATCACATTATGCAAGAAATTTTTTGACATTAGGCACACACCTGGTCTTTTGGATTGGGTAAAAAGGACAGGCATGGAAATTGTGTAGATTAAATTTAAAGTATAATTTGATTGACCTTAGTGACTTGATAGGCTTTGGTTATTATCTGAGTGATACCCAAGGTGAACTTATATAATGGAGAATGGGATTTATATTTTGTGGTAAAAATCTTTTCCTCCTGACAAGGATTCAGATGAGCGATCCAGGGCCTATGGGCCTTCTTGTTATGGTGTTCCCAATATCAATGAGCTTTTGGTCAAGGTCACAGACATAGGAATCAAACTGCTTTTAGTTAAAGTTTTTTTTTCAAAGTATATCTTTTGAACTGATGTAAATATCTTTCTTTTATCAAGTAAGAGTATTGAGTTTCAATCTTTTCCATGCCCACCTGGTTCATTGACATTGAGGTCATGGTCATGGACTGAATGATTTTTGCTCATTCAAAATGTAAATGTTGAAAGGTAAATTGCAATTCAGGCATTCTACACTGTCTTGCAACAGTTTGGACAAGGACCTCGGACAGTTTCCTATTCAATCTGCCCAAATTTTGACAGCCTGTGGCTAGCATAATGCATAACTGACAACTATAGTTTTGTGCTTAAACGAAACCCTTACATTTAGTGCATCTAACAAAATAAAAATATTTTGAAAATATTGCATAATTATGCCAGGACTTAAGCGTTTATGGGGTGGGGGTATTTTTGTGACCAAATTTTATTTCACAGAAAGTCAAAGTTTCATCGAGTATTCACCTAAATACATGTTAATATAATGTTTGTGGCATGAAACTTGAGACGGAAGTGATGGGTTTGCATAAAATTCGGGCTGAGAAGATTTCATTGTTTCGTCTAAAGAAGTGTGCTGTCAATTACTTTTGACTATTACCTGTAATGTTTCGAGTTCAACCAGTTCGACTTGTGCACTGAGGTGTATCATATCTGCATACTGTATAAATCATAGTCTAGATAATCACAGTTTTTTAGCGTAAAATCGTAATAATTTCTTACACATCAGATTTAACCTATAATTTTGGTGCTTAAAAGAACCATCTCATTGCGACGGTTCTTTTGAGTACCCACATCATAATGTTTGGTTGAGAAATGAGACAATTAATTTCTTTGAAAGCACTCATAACTAAAGCCCTGAAATATGCCATGGCAAATTGATATTTACCTACAGGTTTTTACAAAATAAGTTTCTAATAATTTTTTTATTATATTGTGTTTTTGAGCATTTTGACAGCGTTCCCCCCGTGACCAAACATGCCGTTTTTATATGATGTGTGAAATGTAAAACTACAACTGTATGCAAAAGGATTAGTTTGGTCACGGTGGGGGAAAGCACCTCAGTAAACCTTTTTCTATTTTCTATATGTTGAATAGCAAAAACGGAGTTTTCAACCCATATTTTTCAACTGGTACTTGTCCAATGAGAAAACGGCTTTTGTGGATAAGTCGAGGGCTGAACATACTATCTTTTTCATAGAAAAAATATTATTTTCTTTGAAACTTTTCTCTGGTCATTTTTATGGGCAATCCTTCATTAAGACTGTCCGAGGTCCTTACTTAGTCCTTGTAGGAGCAGGCAGGAGTTGTCTGTCTTGACAGCAGAAGTTGTCAATCTTACAAGCAGATGTCCTTTTGGCAAGCAGGTGCTGTCTCTTTTGCTAGTGTGAGTTTTCTACCCTGCAAGCAGGATTTGTCGATCTTACAGTCTATTTTGCCAGCAGAATTTGTCTTCCTTACCATCAGGAGTTGTCTATCTTTCCAGAAGGAATTGTCTACTTTACAATCAACCTATTTGTTTCAGTGTGATGAAGAACTCAGAGAGGTACCCAATAGTACTCCAGGTAGGGTACCTAATAGTACTCCAGAAAGGGTACCCAATAGTACTCCAGATAGGGTACCTAATAGTACTCCAGAAAGGGTTCCCAGTAGTACTCCAGATACACTTAACTCTAAACATATACCAAGACAGGGCCCAGATACATCGTATATGTTCCCTGAGGGGGCTAAAGCTGAGGTAAGATCATAGGTCTAGATACACTGAATTATAAATATCAATTTTAAATATTTATGAAGACAGGGTCTAGTTACATCATATATGTTCCCTGAAGGGGCTAAAGCTGAGCTAAGATCATAGGTTTAGATACACTTAACTCTAAATATATACCATGACAGACGCAATATATCACCATAAATACATTATTCTAACACAACACCCAAGTATTTTACAGATTTTTTGCTTCAATAACAGTAATAACAGTACCTTTGCAAGTAATACTTAAAACTGATTGTGACTTTAAATTAGGTCTAGATCCAAACAGTATAGATTCTGTTTTGCCTACATGCAGGGATAGTTTATCGTCGATCAGATGAAAAATGGGCTAACATGTCTAATCATATTTCAGTTAGTCATTACCTATGGTGATGTTGTTATTGATAAGCAGCAACTACCCAAGGAAGTAGTGAAGATTGTTTATAATATGTTAAATGGAGACTACACATACCTGACTGAGGAGGCACAAAGGATTCTATCTGTTCGTCCAAGGTAAGATAAGAATACTACCCTTTGTTCAGCCATTTTTTTGCCCTGAAAATGTTGTCTGCCCATTACATATGATGCATATATTCAAGTCACTCCAGAATATCTTTACTGTACTAGAATCATATTGAACTCAGCGTTCAATCAAGAAACTTTTAAAGGGGGTCATTTTTATTTGATTTCAGATGAAAATAAAACCACACTGCTCAATTTTTTTCCATTTACAGCCAAAGTTTGATAGCTCAAACTCATCTGTCTCAAACACCACGGATCACTCAAACTCGTTCGTTGATTTAGTCAATTTCCCTTTATATTTAAAGGGGACGGCAACCCTGATGATTACTATATCTTATATGAAAGATCTTAATAAATCAGAATTTTGATACCAGTTTCATCTATTGGTCAAAAAATGTGGAAGTTGTGGGCGTTTGAATATTTGCAAATGGTCTGTAAGGGAAGCAGCCATATTGTAGGCTTAGTGACGTCACTCAGCCTAATTAAATATGCGTAATCAAAATAAAAGACACACCAATGGATTATTTGCATTAATTTTTAATGAAACATTTTCCTTATGTATAAAGCTGCATATCTGCTGAAACACAAATTATGTGATAGTAGTAAACATACTTATCATTAGGGTTGCTGTCCCCTTTAATGTAAAAATGCACCCCAGGATCGAACAACAATGGCTCAAACTCTCGAACTCAAAACCCGGACCACAGGGCGATTTTAATATAAAAATGCTTGGATGGCTCAAACCAATATGTCCCTCTCATGAATCAGTAAGATGCTTGATTTGAATTAATTATTTTTCGTAAGTGCTCCTCCATAATGATCATTTTGCACTTGGGTTACCTAATTAACGAGTAAAATCATTTGGTGGAGCTTGTGAAATTGTGCAATTATCAACAATTTATCAGATCAAAGTTTTTGAGTTGAATAGTGCAATTAATTTCTCACTTGTCCCCACAAAGTAGGACAGCTGAAAATGATTAAACAAAATTAAAGCATGTTCAGCAGTTAAGTCTGATCAAAGTCTTATGCATGGGAAGCTTCACTGTGGCGTCTTCGTTGGTAGAATCCTGGGTAGTTTGTATATATAACTATGTTGCTATGTATTTGTTATGATTTTTATCCATTAATATTCATTTATGTGAAGAAATAATAAGAAACAACTTTGTTTATTTTTCTTTCTTAAATTGAACAAATGAAGTGGAAACGGATCAACCGTAGCCTTCGTTCACAAAATGACGTAACTTGTAATAGAAAATTCCGTCACAAGACGACAAACCAGTCAACATAATAGTGAAACTAGATGGGTTAGCAAATGCCTATATCAATCGCATATGGCGCATATGTGCACGCTGAGTCTTTACTTTCTGCACATGCATAAGGAAAATACATGTTCCAGTCGATCTTAATTCTAGCGTGTAAAGGGTTAAATCGATGTGTGACAGATGTCAACTCTCACGTGCACTCTCCACTTTACACAATAAAAACGTGCTCTGCGTGGGAAACATAAAGCATACATGAACAACCTCGAGAATTGTCAGTCAAGGTATCGCTCGAACCTATGGATGGGTCAACTCGCACAGACGGCCCGGGCGTATCTTACTAGACACATGGCCATGTATACAGCTCTTGCCATGCTCCATGCCAGTGAAACTTGGCCACTGACCAAGACGAACATGCAGCACTTGCAGCGCAATGATAGGGACATGGTCAGACAGATCTGCAGTATCAAGCCAAAGGACACGGTAAGGTCAAGCGAATTACTGGCAAAGCTTGAGCTTGAGGACCTTGACCTCATTTTGAGAGAGAGAAGGCTTTGCTGCTTTGGGCATGTGGAGCGTTCTAGTGGTGCAATCAGAACCGCATGTGATATACAGATTGATGGCAGGCGGAGGCAGGGAGGCCCAAGCTAACATGGAAGAAACTGACAGAGCGAGACTGCTGTGAGTGGAAGCTCAAGACAGTTGACCCTCAAGAAAGGAGCACTTGGAGATCAGGTGTGAGATCTGCTATGTGTGCAGCTAGCCAGTTACCTGGAAGGGGGCCAACTGATGTGGATGATTCCTCTGCACCTTAATCAAAAATCCGATTATGATAATGATGATGAAGTTAGACTGAATATAATGTTAAAGATGGCCAATTCGATAAAATAGGATGGCCATGGCCTACACTAGATTGAACACTGTGAACCCTGTTTGGACTGCTCTTAATGAAGCAGTCTAATCTGGGTCCATATTGTTTGCAATATAAGCCACCTAATTACATAAAGAAATGAGAAAGCAGACAGCAATTTACATGAAATGGGTTTTACAGATTGACAGCATTCATGTTTTTTATACATTAATATTCAACTGGGCCAGAGGCAGCTGTTTAAGCCCTCAAACCATTAAATTATCTTTCATTTATATATACTTAAACGCAAAAGTTTCGCAACCGTTTAATATCTGTGCTTTCCTCAGTATGGTCCCAGTTAGAATATTCATATAATGATATTTCATGCTCCTGCATAATGTGGAATGATTTACCATTAATCCGTTTTGATCATACTCTTCATTCTGACGTTATAATGACATCAGTGTTTTTCAAGAATTGACGTCTAGCATAAAGATTGTTATCATGATTTGAAAACAAATGGTGCGATGTGGTTGTCAGATGTCGTATCTGACGGAAAACATTTTAATGTTTAACAATTAACGTTTATCAACGCTCAAAGTCACTGCGTTTCTTTGTTAACGTCAACCACTTTATCAAAATTGTTCATTTTATTCTGTTATGTCGCACGATACTTTTGTCTTCTATGCAACTTGTTGAAGGCTTTCACTTGTGACATTAAAAAAACTCGATTATTGATATTCAGTTGTGCTTAAACGGCCAATTACGTCAAATATTGAAGGCTGTGCGTTGACGTAATGAACGTTAACAAATGCATAAAATAACCTGCTTTGATTTGTCTGCCCTTCTGCTTTTGAAAACAGATAATGGTTAAACACCTTTTCCGAATAAAATGTAAGGTGGTGTAACACTGTGACTCGATAAAATGTAAGGTATTGTAACTCTGTGACTTTTCAAATTTGGGTTGTCTTACATTTCTTGTTGACGATCGGCAGTCGTAAATCTCACTGGTCTGATATTCATGTTGTCTGGATGGCAAATCATTGGTCACAATATCATGGAGTAGAATATTTGGCTCAAAAAAAGGGAAATAGCATTTTAGTAAGAGTTGCGAAATTTTTGCGTTTAAGTATATGTACATCTGTATACATCAACCCTTTACCTCATAGAGACCTTTAAAGCACTTTTGCAAACAGAGCAGACCCTGACCAGGCAGCTGCCTGATCAGTGTCTATTCTGTTTGTCTATGGAAATATTATTAGATATGTTCCTACACTATTGGACCTGAATGGGAAACTTTACAACAGCACAAACTCATTTGCTTGAAATGTTTTTGGGAACAAAAACATGGGACAATTGGTCATTCTGGTCTGCATAGCTTTCCATATTTGTGATCTCATTTTCCGTGCTGGTCAACTAGTTGATAAAATATTTATGGTATCATTTTCGGTGCAAGTCATCCACTGAAAAAATATTTATGATATCATATTCTGTGCTGGTCAAGTAGTTAATGAAATGTTTGTGAGCCTATTTTCTGTGCTGGTCAACCAGTTAAAAAATATTTGTGAGCTCATTTTTAAGTGCTGGGCAACTAGTTGATAATATATCTGTGAGCTCATTTTAGTACTGTTCAACCAGTTGA
>CAXHUL010000120.1:0-152987 GCA_964019695.1 Loripinus fragilis
GCAAAAGTAGGTTTTGGCTTAGACTGCAAAGATGTTTAGACTGATCTGTGTTTTTGTTGTTCTCAAATGGCACAAACAGGTGCCATTGAGTTGGTCTGCAGTACGGCTTCCATGTTAAACGTTTACAGGATTTCCAGAAATCGAAACAATTCAGTTTACATGCAACTACTGTATTAAATTTTATTTAATTATCAAAGATCAGTAAAATTACTGATATTTTTCTAAAAAAAACTCTTTGAAAAATGTACCTTGTGCAAACATTCGACACTGTTTGGTTGGGTGTTGTGTTTAAACTCATTTAAATTGCAACCCAATTGCAACATCGCACGCTCCTTGTTTACAAACATTTCCTCGGTGGCAATGTCTTGTTAACAGTTACAAGTGTGTAAAGAGTTGACACACGCAAGACATAACTGTCAATTGTCACATAGGTCAATACACAGGCCGATGGGATGTAAAAAAAAACAGTTTTAAGCCATGTACTAACTTTCACATGCCTGTGCACCAAATATTAAGACATGCATTTACATATCTGATAAAAATGCATGAATATTGCTCTTAATAGCAGTGAGATAAAATTCAGGACATTTTTATGGCAATGAGACATCAGTCACTGTGTCCACTGAGCATGTGTGCCAAAATTCTAATTGCAATAACTTAATGAGTGTTAGAGATACTATATCAAATACAACTGAATCTGGAAAAACGCACACTATTTTTTGCTTAGAAGATGCGATTAATAAACCAAGACAGTTGTTACTCAGGTGCTAAAGTTACTTTAAACTGGCCATTTTTGTAAACATTATTGCAAAACCACGAAACGAAGACTTGTGTCTACTGTTTATGCTGTGTACCATAAAATTTAACCAATCCTTGCATTTAATGTTACTATATAACTAAAGTCAAGATTTGCACTTGACAATCATATAAATATTGTATTTGGTTGTTGTTGATTCAATGTTTAATATTCCTCCCATTGTATATCCGCGTTTAGTGTTTGGTCCTTGTTTTGTTATGCATTACTTAAGTGTCATTTCCAGTTTTAAAATCATCTTGACAAGGAAGAAAGAGCTGTCTTCCTGATGTCATCCTGGGTTGGTCTGCAATGTGAATGTGATATTTCCTGCATACTCACAAACTTTTTGCTCTAAAGCTGGCTGATTTTTAAGTGACTATGTAGGCCTCAACGTCACTAAACCTCGTCACCTTAACGCAAAACTGTACTAACTCAATTTTTTTTCAAAATTCATGTTTTGGCAGATTTGAAATATTCAACCATAGTTCTTGCACTATGCAAAAAGTGAAAACTCACATCTTGATATTTTTTATGAAAAAAGCCATTTGTCCTATAGTCCTATCTCAAATACAGCAGTTTGCTTAGTGCAAAACTGTACTAACTCAAGTTAGGACAGTATTGCATTGAGGAAAATTGGCTTATAACACAGAAAGCTTAGTGCAAAACTGTGGTATGTTATTTTAATGCCAACAATTCTCAGTGTTATGCTGATTTTGATTAAAATGTGATTGGATTTTTGATTACAGTATTGTTTTACAGTGCTTTGACATCATTTATCTAATTTGAAAGGCTGACATTAGCCCATCAACCGTGTTCCTGGGCAAGCTATTCTACCTGACAGACCAAGTCATGCCTGCATCTTGTAAAGTATGATTCACCGTGGACCATGGCTGATGCCAACCTGCTGAAATGCTATTACAGCAAATAGGTCAACTAGATACCTGCCTAACTGTCATAGCACAAAGGCATGTACTTATCCTAGCTGTAGCCTGTATGAGTGACGAACTTGATTTCCTACCTACCCAAACTGGTGAACTGACCAAAATACCAACAATACTGTATTTATATTATGACTCAGCTGCATGAGACCCAACACACTAGCCTAACTACCCCAGCTAATAGATCAACTAACACAGACATGCATCTACAGTACCTATATCTTAGGTGTGAGAGTTACCAATATCTTTGCCTACCTTTCCCAGCTGGTGAAATGAATAATATCTGCAATGCTGCATAATATTATTATGACTCAGCTGCATATCAAAAAACATAGCCACCTACCTATCCTAGGTGTATGAGTGACCGACATGTTTGCCTTAACTACCCAAGCTGGTGAACTAAACCAATATGAGCGGAATATTATGACTCAGCTGCATGAACACTCAACATACAAGCCTACCTTCCCAGCTGATAGATAACCAACAAAGCCAATTACCTATCCTTACTGTATGAGTGACCAACATGATTGCCTTACCTACCCAAGCTGGTGAAAAGACCAAAATATTAGCAGAACATAATGCCTCAGCTGCATGACACCAAACATACAAGCCTACCTTGCCCAGCTAATAGATAACCAACAAAGCCAATGACCTATCCTTGCAGTATGAGTGACCAACATGATTGCCTTACCTACCGAAGCTGGTGAAAAGACCAAAACATTAGCAGAACATAATGCCTCAGCTGCATGACACCAATCATACAAGCCTACCTTGCCCAGCTAATAGATCAATTACCTATCCTAGCTGTATGAGTGAGGAATACCCCAGCTGGTGAACTGACCAAGACGTGTACCAACAATTTAATGCTGTGTATATTATGACTCAGCTGCATGACACCCAGCATCCTAACATACCTTCCCCTGCAAGCTGATTAATCAACATAGCCACCTGCCTATCCAAGCTGCAAGAGTGACAGACTTGATTGCCTATCTACCCCAGCTGATGAACTGACCAAAGTACCTGCAATGCTGCATATTATTATGACTCTGCAGAAAAACACCCAACATACTAGCCTACCTTCCCAGCTAATAGATTGAATTTGATATAGCCACCTGCCTATTATTTCTTTATGAGCGACGAACATGGTTGTTTGCCTACCTAGACTAGTTAATGGATCAACCAATTAAGCCACCAACATATCCTTGCTGTATGAATGGTTAAAATACTTGCCTACCTACCTCAGCTTGTAACTGGTTAAAATTAACCAGTTTCATGGTGTACATTCTATATTTTGTCTCAGCTGCATAACACTCAATATCAGACTACATACCCAAACTGCAAGCTGATAGCCATTGTGTCAGTACTAGCTAGTTAACCAACAATATAGCAGCTTATTATGCCGCAGTGGCATTAGGCATTACACCCAAAATACCAGTCTACCAACCTTTGCTGAAAGATTAACCATCGTTTAAAGCCACCTACCTATCCAACTGAATGATTGATCAATAAGAATGCTTACTTAGCCCAGTTGGTCACCTAACAAACATAACAGAGTATACAATGTTTTAGCTGCATGTAAATTCCAGTTATATAGATCAAACAGTATAGACACCTATCTATCCTAGCTATTTGAGTGACAAACATGATTGTCAACCTTTGGGAAGGCCGCTTAAATGACAAACATACCTGTACAGATATGCCTCGGCTTAATGCCACATGACATACCTTACTACCCGATGTACGACAAAACATAGATAGACAAAAGAGAGAAGAATCATTTAATAGAGGAGTCAAAACATAGACACGACATTAAATAGATCGATGAATAATAGAACGACCAATAAGAGAACAATAACTGTGAAAAACAATAATCACTTAACCGCTCGGCGATTGCTGTTGTTGAACATTCGCTCACTAAACCTAGCTCACTAAACTAAGCTATCCTCCATCTATTTGGTCTTACTACCTACTCCAGCTTGATTAACAGCCTAGCATTAACCACCCTTAAACTATGCTTTAGCTGACCTACCAATATGCCTGCTCTGGCTATATAGTTGCCTAAACCACCTTAGATCAGGGCTGTGGAAATACCATGCTCCACTTTTCCAACCTGATCCCATTTCATTCAGGACAAGTTAGAAATTTCTATTTTCTTGTCCTGGGACAAGTTTAAAGAAAGATAATGCAACTCTGTATTTCATAAGTGATAACTGTTATGGCTCACATGTTGTGTGGTAAAGAGTGTTGGTCCTGATCAACTGGCATCTAAAGAAGCAAGCTGATCTGGATCTACACTGTTTGAAATATTGAGCTTATCTCTTGTTTTCATGCTGTTTTTAAGAGTTTATTCCTGCTTGTTGTTTAAGTACAGTGATGGATTATATATAGCTAAGTTTCTAGCACATAATCTGTTCTTTGTGACAAGCAAAACAAGTACTGGTACCTTATGGCAATTTACTTGTCCCTGAAGCAAGTATCAACTTTTGCAATTTCCACTACCCTGCTAATACAGCTTTTTTCTATACCTAGCTTGACTTAGTTGCCTGGCTGTCACAGCTATTTTAAGGACTGTAATACCTTACACAGCTTATTGTTAACCCTCAGCTGTTGACTAAACCAATCTTGGGTTTGTTCCTGGCCTAATCAGGGCTGGAACTTAACACTTGTCCTCTCGCATTACGAATGGAAATTTGATAAGGTTCAGTGGAAATTTCCATTTGCTTGCCCGACAGGGTGAGGAGTTTTTTGTCAGGGTGTCAGTAACCGATTGTGAGAAAAAAGTTAATCAGTAAATGTGCCATGGCTCAATATGTTAGTGTTCCAAATATCTCCTTTAAAACACCAGATAAAGGACGAAGGCTACTGGAGTAAGGACGAGTGAACATTTAAGACCACTTTCCCCACAGAACGAGTAGGAAAAAAATTTGAGGCCTGGATCTAACACTTAATGCCTGAATAAAATACATGAAAAATATTCCCCATCAGGATTCAATCGTTATTCAAATGCACTTGCAAAATGAATGAGGATATCCATTATAAAATAATTCAAAATATTTGTTTGTGAAGATATATTGTTAAGTTACGTCTTATGACTTAGCTTACAGAGCGTCATTATTAAACTAAATCTGATGATGTACCCCACCCCCCAATACTCCTTATTTACTCTTTTCATTCATTAATATTATGTGTATTGTTACTGATAACTGAGCATTTGCAGAATTTGTTAAAAATAAAGATACTCATTATTTCATAAAATACTGCTTAAACTATGGTAGATGGCCAATTTGGGTTGAAAGCCTGAAAACAACATATAACTAGTATGCCCAGTCAATGGGGCGCCATTGCAAATCCCCACGTTAAAGGTTTTGACCCCCAGCATCCCAAAGTCCCACCCCTGGGGCATGACCCAGGCAACAGAATGAAAATTTGGTTCGATATTTTATATATTTTATTTGTGAGCACACACACAAAGATTGGTATAAAAGTCCACAAAATTGACTTTGGAAATGAAATTTAATGATATTTGACCTTTTGACCTTAACCCAAGGTCACCAGTTTGACCCTAGGGTGAAAATTTTACTTGCACTCTGTTTAACTCATCATCCCCTTCAATTTGATATGCCACATGACTATGTTTGGAAAAAAAAAAATTGACCCCCTGGGCGCCCCACTAAGGCCCCAAAGCCCCCAAATCCCAACACTGGGGCAAGACACAGGGAACAGAACAAAAAATCTTGTTTGATATGTTTAATATCTTTTATTTGTGAGAACACACACAAAGATTGGTATCAAAAATCTTTGAAATTGACTTTGTAACTGAAATAAAATTATATTTGACCTTTTGACCCTTCCCCAGGGCCCCAGGGGGCGGGCCCAAAAAATATCAGGATATAACTCCCAAAAATTAAGCTGAACTAAATAAAATTGTTGCTATATTTCCGGTTACTACACTTTTGCATTAATCTCATTACACTAAGTGCTTCAAACTTCAATGCAAAACTGTAGTAACTTGACTTAGTACAGTTTTGCATTGAATAACATCTCAGATATTTTGAAATTTCAAATGCAAAACAGTCATAACTCATATTTTTGCAAATATCTTGTTTTACAGCAAAAGTAATTTTTGTTCAATGATTTTAGATTAACAGAAACATATTTATCTGGTGATTGAGAAAAATGCAAAAAGGTATTTGATTTTTTAAAGTAGAAATTCAGAAAAATGTTCCTCCTGTAAAATTTACAAAATGTGAGTTAGTACAGTTTTGCGTTAAGGTGACGACCTGTCTTCAGGGTTTCCGACGGTTAGACTCAAACCAGTCTCCTCACCTACAGAGACCGCCTAGAATATTGACACTTCCCTGGTATTAAGTTCCATGTTACATTCCAATAAGCAAATAACAAAAACAGTTTAAGACACTGATCAGACTGCACAGATGCACAAGCTGGTCTGCACCTTTGTTGTTTGCAAACCAGCAAAACATGTTTTCTCACGTCAATGCCCATATGACATTAATACTATACCATTCCCCAGTACTGTTGAGTGGCATTATAGAGTAGCTGCTTCAGTGTGACAAGTGATATTTCTCTTGCCAATGCATAGACCATGTCAGCATCACCCCCACTGGAATAGATCCAATTTAATATCTCGTCTGCTGTCAAATTCCGGAACTGAAAGTAAAAAAGGTTAAAATATATACCAATGATTCCCCAGTAAAAAATGGTGACCATCCCTTCATGATGATATATGCATCAATATGTATTAATGACAAATTTCTTGTATTCCCACCAGGTTTCACTGTACATTTTTGCCTCAAAGCAAAAAGCTTATAGAGTTGCCTAAAACCCCATGCCTTCCAGTGAAAAGTGATTTAAATGATGTCAAATTTCATACTGTGTATTAGGGATGGGTATCGCCAAGAGATCTGTATCGCGATACCGAAACACCGTATAGCGATACGTATCATGAAAATATTGATAGCTTAAGTGTTAGAAGGTGAGGTTAGTTCTTGTGTTTACAACTATTAAAAACAAGTATGAAGAGCTGTAATTGTTTGATAAATAATAATCAAGAATCCTCCCAAATTTCAGCACAAAAATTCAGGTGTTGTAGTTGTTGTTGATGTTGGAGGTCTGTTTTTCATCTGGGATTTGGAAAGGGTAGTCGGATGGTAGCCACCCAAAATGTTCCTGAGATTCGTGGTACCCCCCCTAGTGGCCGCTGAATTGGAAAAATATACGGCTGTGTTTTCATCCAATTTGAAGTTCCCTGTGTTTTTTATAAGGCCGAAATGTTACCACACTGTAGCTTTTCCGTTTGTGTTGACAACAATAATAAATTTATCGGGTGCCGCCATATTGGATTTTGTAACTAGGCGACTGCTATAATTCATGAAAAATAATAAGTTTTCCCCGTAGAAAACATCGTAATATTATCGAATAACTTATTTGGATTTAATTGTGATCTATTTTATGTATCATGATAAAAAGTCTGACAAAACATATGTTTTTGATCAATTGCATGCAACATTTCCCAGACATACTCGGAAATGTACGAATGGTTCCATGTGAACCAATAACTAAACATATCGTGATGCGCGTCTTTTCAAACCACATCGTGATTTATCGGTATACCGATAATATGGCGCAGCACTACTGTGTATTACAAATGTTCACATAATTTTGCCCTTACCCATTAACCAATCAGTTATTGACTTCATTCTAAAGCACGTCTGAATCACATGTAAGTTAATTGCTTTTTACACAGCCAAACTCAAATCTTATTTTTGATATTTCAGCCTTGTGTCTCAACCTGCGCTTTCTGTGGCATAAGAGCATGTGTATGGAGTCACAAGATACATATATTATGTACGGTTATTGCACAACAACTCAAATCCTAATATTAAGAAGTAATCTGCTTTAATCAATATGGGTTAAAAATTTAAGAAAATTTGGACGGACAAGAGGCCCAGTGTGGTTCAGAATGAGGCTGGTCATGATATGCTACTATAAATTTAGTTCAATGGTGGCAACCTTGGTTGTCAGATCAGCTAGATCTGTTGCATTTATAGCCATTGTGAATTCTCAGTGTTGTCTTGATGCCTCACATTGTTACTGTACAATGTAATTCACCTAAACTTTAAGGAGGAAGCCTATATTGTTTGAAGAAATCATAGATTGACACTGTGGTAGTCATTATAGGATATTGAACCGCAATGATTTCATGAAATTTTGAATCTCAATGCTGCCCAGATGCCTCACATCATTAGTTTCAGTTCAATCCAATATATGATATGGGAGATGCCCTTTGAAGAATTTTAAGAGTCTGCTGCCATGGTGACAATTTTGGTCCGGATATCAGAATGGATCAATTTATCAAGTCTGCATCTCCATGTTGCTGCTATGCCTGCCACCATGTTTGGTTCAATATGACAAAGTCATTCAGTTTGAGAGGGAGATGCCATTTGTAACTTTTTCAAGATGACTGCCATCTTGGCTCAGGGATGAGAATAGGTAAAGAAAATGACTAAGTTTAAAATGCTAAAAAATTGTGTCAAAAACTACACTGAAGATTATGAACAAAAGCAGATGAACATATCCAAACCATTCTAAAAGCACATTTAAAAGATAAAAAAATCAAGACTATGCGCCCACAAGGTACCCACTATCTATACATTACGTTTCATAGTATTCAAACCCCAAAAATGACTATGTTCAAAATGCATGTTTCATAAAATATTCTAGAGTTTATTAGAAAAAAAAGCGCATGCACATCGTAATACCATGCCAGATTAGAACACATGTAACAGGGTGTCCACAATTTGAGCAAAGCCCTGACAATTCCCTGACTTTTCCCTGGCTTAGATCAAATTTCCCTGACTAGAGTATATGTATGTTGCGGGTGAAGTTCTGACATCTGTATTGGCCTTCTCTTTTCCATACAGCCAACCATTTCGATCAATTGCTTTACCAACAGTAATTGTACTCTTTTTACATTTATTTTTAATTTTGTTTGTTTTTGTTTGATTTATACATACATGTACATGTACGTTATTTATACTGTTAAATAAGTGCTTGAAATTAAAAGCAGACCATAATACAGGGAAATCTGTTGACCCCCCTCCTTCACTACAGCCAATCCTAACCATGTTTTACTACTACAATAAATTGTCATTGTATTACTTTTTTCTCTGTATTTTGATTTTGTTTTTAATTATTTTTCTTTGATTATGTTTTCTAGTTTCCTCTTTCTACATACTTTTTTCTTTGGTTTTGCTTTCTGTTTTCCTCTTTCTACAAGCTTACATGTTTTTATCAATACAAGCTTATAATAAGACTTATAACTCTTAATAATGCACTTCAAAATTTTTTTATTTTTTTTTTGTTTTTCATTTTTTGCTAAACCACAAAGTTGCTTTCTACAAAATTAACAAACAGACTTACAAAAAATCATAGAATATTAAACTGGTCAATCATATAAACCAGAGAATGAAATATAATTTTTACAAATAGAATGTATTTAGTTGCCATATATTAAAACTTACATGTATATGTTGTAAGTAATACTTATTATTATTATTGTTATTATTTCTATCAGTTTTAGTATTATAGTTATTATTATGATAATAGCCAAACAGGAAAAAACTGCCTTAGCCTAATGAATTCTATGTTTAACTCATTCAAAGACTTGTTATTTCAAAATTCCCTGACTTTTTGCTTCATTTTCAAATTTCCCTGACCAATTTCAAAATTCCTGGAACTTGAAAAATTTTATTTTTCCCTGACTTTTTCCCTGACTGTGGACACCATGTGTAAAGTTTCAAAAATATGGGTATAAAACTGAAGGAGTTGCTCTGGTGGCAGTCACTAGGTTATTTCAATATCTTCAAATAAACTTTCATAGAAAGTCCCAAAAATGAGTAAGTTCAAAATACTGAAATTGTTTCAATAGTTAATTTGGGGATCAAGAATATCTTCAATCATCCAACCGAGTAGAAACGAGCATGGCTATGTCCCACATACTAAAGTAGATGCAACAAACAATACATACTGTAAATGAATCAATGCCTTCACATTCCACCGAGTACTGCTGTTCCAAATCCTGTAAATCCTGGTTCCTGGAAATGAATTTAATCTGAATTTAGTAAAGAGTTGGGGAAACAAGATCAAATGCAAGGCATTTTTTTGCTTTTTGGTAACAAGCTTAATAAATTCAAAAATATAGGCTCACGAATGTTAGATTGATTATAATATATATGCAAAAATAAGTACTACAAGATACAAACAATTTATATACACAATACATTACATTTGAAAGCAATACAGAAGTAAGTATCAGACTTGTTTAAATATGTCTCTATCATTTGACACTAATTAAATTACAATATATGAACTTGAAATTTTAGCTTGATTAATGTCAAGAATTTGCCACATCTGTGTGAAGTTTCAATGTGCGTCATTTCATAAAATTACTATTACTTTCTTAATACCACAAGTGGTTTATCAATTCTAATGCATGGTGATATATCACCCATAGAGGTGATGTCTTATAAATTTCCATATTAAGTAGCCCACAAGAGCACATTCATTTTTTTAATGTCAGGGCTGGAAAACTCCACTCGTCCGTTTGCTATGGCAAGTGCCTTATGCTGTAGGACCAGTAGAAATTTTGAACGTTTCTAAATTTAAAATATTGAATTTACCAATTCATATGGTGATGTAGAACGAGTATCTAAATTCAATTTTGGACTTAATTCTCTCTTGTGCCAGGGACTTTTGGAACCCAGAATTTTATGGTGACTTAGTGTATAATTAAATTAAAGAAAATTGTTGGCTGTTATAGTTTTTTAGCACAGTTTATTAAAATAATTTCTCATTAGGCCTAAAATAAAAAATTGTGTGTTTCAGGTTACCTTAATTTTTTGCCCCTGACCCTAAAGTTTTTAAGCTTATTTAGGGGATTTCAAAGGGATTTCCCCTGTCGGCCATCTTGTTTCCCCATCTTCCCCATGTTAAAACTTTTAACAAAATAAAAATATTTTCCTTCCTACCGTCCCTATTTCAAAATTTCATGTAACCTGAAACACAGATAATAATTTTTTTGGGCCTTATAAGAAGATTGGAGTGTTGTTCGATCAGGGTTCATACAGGCAAGTTTGAGTAAAATTCAAAGACTTTTCAAGGACTTCTAAGACTCTCCTACCATTTTCAAGGAAAACTACTGATTTAAGAGTTAGAATTCTACTTCAGAAACGCTACACTGAAATAATGGAGAAATTAGTACTTGAAAATTAGTATAAAATTGTTGTGCCTTTATTTGGTGCAGCACATGCTAAACCAAATAAAGGCACGGCAATTTTATACTGATTTAGTTCTCTATCAACAGAGTTAAGTTCTACATACAATAGCAGAATTCAAGGACTTTTCAAGGCCTTTGAGTGATTTTACAGTACCTTTCAAGACAGATTTAATTTTCGAGTACTTTTCAAGAAATCCCTCTATATTCAAGTACTTTTCAAGCCTGTGCTAACCCTGTCGATTTAGGGATTTTCGTAATCAATCATCGAAAGTCATCGGACAGGTCATTTCCATCAATCTTTGAAGATAATCAAAATTCTGAAGCTTTCAGTGTTTTGCAAGATTTTGTGATTGATACCATGGATATAGCATAGAGCTACAAGTTTGTAAAAGCAAATTGTTTTGTGATTGATATCATGGATATAGCATAGAGCAACTTGTAATATCAAATTTTATTTTTAACACATAATTTGAAAGAGTTTGAATCCCAATTTAACACTAAATAAAGTTTTAAAAAATATATTACAAAAACACAGGGCCTTTTCCAGCAATTTTGGGAAAAGGCCCCTGGCCAAAATTGGGAAAAAATGAACCTTAATCATAGTGAAAAATTCCGATCAACCATTTTGTGAAAAACTTCTGGCTTCAGTTGTTTGTTTTTTTTTTAAAAAAAGATCACGATCCACCGATTTTGCCAGTGACGAATATTCATACTTGATTTTATAGTCAGATCCGTGAATAAACGAGTACTCGGATACTCGCAGCAGCCCTACTGCATGGCACTGAAACCATAGAAATTATTATCTTGGTACAAAATCGCTATTTCATCAAAAACATACTCTTGTCCACCTCCTTTTCCCTGTCCACCTCCTCTACCCTGTCCACCCCTGGAATTAATATCATTTTTCAAGTGTCTGCAGCGCTCTGAAAAAAGAAACAAAACATGAATTAATACATTGCACAATACACACAAGGCTCTCGTTTGCCTGAATGCGGGTTAGTATTTTACACAACCTAGTAAAGGGTAGTAAACAGCACAATTTAGACGAGCTAGCAGTTACGGGTGCAACAATATGCCAAAAAGCATATTGCGATATGGAAAACCCATATTGCGATACTCTTGGTACTTACAGCCCCTTGTTCAGAATCATAATATAATTCAAGGGTCATGAAATTGGCATCTATTCTGTACACACTGTCATATTTTCAGCTACTCCTTGTGTCTATAGCAGGGGTGTAACCATACGTCAAAAAGGGTACTGCAATATATTGTGGTATGGAAAAACCGTATTGGGATACACCTGAGGCGATTCAATGATGGGAGGGCTCTCGAGCGCTTGTTGTAATGATGTCAGGCTTTAAACATTATGAATCAAGATAGGTACTAGAACGAGCGCCCACAAATGCTCGCATTGTTGAACTCGCCTCTGGTATCTTTATTTCTGATCATTTCTGTTTATTATTGCCCCTGGTTCAGTATTATAATTCAAGGGTCATGAAATTGGCATCTATTACATGCTGTCATACTTTCAGCTATCCTTGTGTCCCTAGGCTGCTTTTCAAGGAGATATGATCAAATTTTTACTTTTCCCTTTTAGATGTTTCACTACAATAATTCGCGATTGTCATCAGCCATCTTTTTTTAAACCAAAATTAGCTGTTGCCTGTTGGTCTAATTTGCAACACGAACAGTTATGTACAAGTTTTAAGAAGAAAGCTTTGGTATTTGAAATGCGGAAATAACTTGAAGGGGAATAGAAAATGTGTAAAATATCCATAAACAATATGCAATGGCTCGCATTGATGTCTCTCATACAGAAGTAACATCTCTCAATGCGTTAAAGATGGCGATATGCTATAAGACAATAGACACAGTCAAGGCTTGTGGAAGTTCGTATCATGAATTATACCACAGCATCTTTATTTCCTCTTTTTTTACCGCTTCCGGTTTTGAAAACGACCCAAATTCTAAGCAATTTCAAAGCCAACAATGGACATTTTCTTGCGAATTTTAGATGAAAACTGCAGGCTTGAAGACAAATAGGAAAGGCTTGTGTACCGGTACAGCCAAAAGTGTATTGCGATACCGTATTTTTTAAAACTGAATTGCGGTTTACTGGTATACAGTATATCGTTGCACTCCCTAGTTTATCGACTGCTATTCAAGGCAAATTTTTACTTTTCCCTTTTAGATATTTCACTACGTCATCCGCTAGCTTTTTTTAAACTGAAAGTAGCTGTTGCCTGTTGGTCTAATTTGCAACACGAACAGTTATGTACAAGTTTTACAAATGAAGCAATGGTATTTGAAATGCCGAAATAACTTGAAGGGGAGTAGAAAATGTGTAAAATATCCATAAACATATATGTGTTTTCGTATTGATGTCTGTCATACAGAATAAACATCTCCCAATGCTTGAAAGACAGCTCCCTTACGGAAAAAATGCACTGCCGCAAACAGTTTTCGCAAACAGCTAGCGAATACTCTGCGATTGTTCGGTAAACATACCTTATATGGCTGACCAGTATTCGCGGAATGTTCGCCAGATGTTCACTTTTCACATGCAAATTAGGTCTGCGGAGAATACTTTTGAGTTAACAGCCTGTGAATATTCAGCGAATATGTGGCTAACATGATTCAAGACAGCAAATTAAATATGCAGCGAATATCCCGCAAACATTCTGCGAATATGCGATGAACATGCATTTAAATATGTTAATTAAATATGCAGCGAATATGTGGCGAACAATAATTGCGAATATCCTGCAAACAAGCAGCAATCAATGATTAACAAAAGTCAAAGCTTGTTAAACTCAAATAGTCAAAATTTATCCATCTTGCACTGACCTCAGCAAGCAACATCATTGGAGAACAATCAAAAGGTATCAACTCAAACATCATAGGAAAAGAAAAACACATGAGAAGAGATTACATACCATAAAAAGACTTCTCAACATGTTGTCATATTTGCATCATGGCAATTATGACAGCCATTTAGTTGAAGTTTTCAGGGGAGATTATTTTGAATCTATCTCCCCAGTAAAAAAAAAGATCTTTAGACTGAGAGCTATATGAGTTGAAGTTCCTTAGATGAACACTCCAAGAATACATAAAAAGTTAAAGTCACTGTAACGAATATACTGCGAACAGTATCCAGAACTAATTTCTTATTGCGAATACAGGGCGAATAATACTTTGTGCTTGAAAAAAGTTGTAAGTTTATGCTGCGAATATGCAGCGATTATATGACAAACTGCAAACATTCCGCAATCACTTTTTGGTCGGACCAACTTTGTTCGCTGGGTATTCGCGACAAGAAGTGACTATATAGCGAACAATTACTGTGAACAATGCAGTTCGCAGAATATTCGTCAGATATTCGAACAAAGACAGCTTTTCTGTAAGGGAGCAATATGCTGTATAAGACACAGTCAACATTTGTGTAAAGTTGTGTCTCAAATTATACCATAGGACTTTTTTCCTCTTTTTTAACTGCTTCCGGTTTTGAAAACGACTCAAATTTTGGGCAATTTCAAAGCCATTAATGGATATTTTCTTGCAAATTTTAGATGGAAACTGGCTTGATGACACATAGGGATGGCTAGTTTACTGATACAGCCAAAAGCTATACAATATTTATTTAGAGTGAATTGCGGTATGTCGGTACCCTTCTCGCGGTAAACTAATTAGCTATGATAATGATGCATCGCAAATTGATATCTAAACCAGTCATATACAACAACAATGGCGGGAAAAAAAACTGATTTTATTACACAGAAGCTAGTTAAAAATATAGAAATAGAAAACTTGCAGGCAAATTAAAAACTCCGGCAATGTTAGAAACTACTGTTTGGAGTCATATAGTATACTCTCATTCTCAAGCCAATTTAACTATCAAAATCAAGTACAAAATTAAGTAAAAATGGAACAGAAACTACCCAAAATTATGACTGGAAACTGTGTTTAACAAGGCAAATTCGACAAATTTATATCCCCGACGAAGGGTTATGTCAGAGAAACATGTAAATCACAAAACATAAATCCCATATTCAGATCATAACAAACGCCTGTCAAGTATGTTTTAGTGCTTATAGTCTAATAAAAAAAAATATACTTACATCTGCACAATTTCAATATCTGACCTTTCAACCCAACCCCAGAGGTCAAGGGTGTGTGTAAATTTAAAGTGTTACCTAACTTACCTTGCATGTAGGTCTACACTTCTTCCACTTTAATTTGATAGGCAACATGACCACTTTTAGAAAAGAAAAAATAATATGACCGTTTGACCCCACCCCAGAGGTCGTTGGTGTGTGTAAATACAGCAAATTTGCTTTCATGATGCTCTCCTTTAATTTGATATGCAACATGACTACTTTCACAAAAATATATAGTTTGAACTTTTGACCCCACCCCCTGGGTCGAGGGTGTGTCTGTGAGCAACATATTTGCTACCATGCTGTTGCAAAAGTCGTCAGCTTTAATTTGATATGCAACATGACCATATTCTGAAAAAGTTTAATTTTGGCCTCCCCCCACCCCTGAAGTCCACCCCAGGGGCTCGGACCCATACCTTCAAACTAAAATCCCGTTTGATATGTTTCATATCTATTGCTGTTCTGCCTACATGCAAACTTTCAGCAAAAAATATTGACAATTGCATTAGTTATTGCGAAATTTAAATATTTGACCTTTGACACCTTAGGTGGGGTCAAAGGGGGTGGGGTAAAACTTTGATACTGCCATGCTTATCTACAGGCACTGAGTAAGCATGGTGTATAGTGAGAAGTTGTTAAATATAATAGCTTTGATGAAATGTGAAGATTATCACACACAAAAAGCTAATATAGGTTTTGCATTATAATTGCCTATACTAAAACAAGGGCAAGAACTCAAGTGTTAAGGGGTCGATTTTGACGAAACTTATAGGATATCGAGAGTCCATGGTATTTATCATTTGTACCAAGAATAATTCAAATCTGACCAATAGGTACTGAGATATGGTTCCTGACAGACTAAAAGTGCGGACTGGCGGACAGACGGAATGGATGGACGACGCTAAAACTATATCCCTCCGACTTCGTCAGGGCAGGGGGATAACAAGTAAAATGAAAAAAGTCAATAAGCAATGCTTACTAGATACCCCCCCCCCCCCCCCCCCACAGTAAGAGTCAGTGAAAACACTTGGCAAGTTATAGTTCAAACAAGAAGACCTTAGTTTTGATAAGAAGATTTCAGTAGAATCTGTGCAAACAAAAATTATAAACTCCTTCGTGCATATGTTCAATGTGTACATTGTGTCGGCAAAGTATCTAATTGCTCCATCAAAAGCTGTAGTAGGACTTGATCTGCCCATAAAGGCACTATCCATGCATATACAAAAGCCATATAAGGGAATAATTGTCTAAGTTCTCACAGCTGTCATTTTGTCAAAATTATTTTTTGTGAACCAAACTCCTTCATGCATATGTTCAATGTGTCTACATTGTATCGACAGAGTAACAAATTGTTCCATCAAAAGCTGTAGTAGGAGTTGATCGGCCCATGAAGGCACCATCCATGCATTTACAAAAGCCTAATAAGGGAAAAATTGTCTAAGTTCTCACAGCTGTCATTTCGTCAAAAATTATTTTTTCTGAACAAAACTCCTTCATGCATATGTTCAATGTGTTTACATTGTATAGGCAAAGTATCAAATTGTTCCATCAAAAGCTGTGGTAGGAGTTGATCGGCCCATGAAGGCACAATCTATGCATATACAAAAGCCTTATTAGGGAAAAATTGTTTAAGTTCTCACAGCTGTCATTTTGTCAAAAAATATTATTTCTAAACCAAACTCCTTCATGCATATGTTAAATGTGTCTACATTGTATAGGCAAAGTATCAAATTGCTCCATAAAAAGCTGTGGTAGGAGTTGATCAGCCCATAAGGGCACCGTCTATGCATATACAAACACCTTATTAGGGAAAAATTGTCTAAGTTCTCACAGCTGTCATTTTGTCAAAAATTATTTTTTCTGAACCAAACTCCTTCATGCATATGTTCAATGTGTCTACATTGTATAGGAAAAGTATCAAATTGTTCCATCAAAAGCTGTGGTAGGAGTTGATCGGCCCGTGTATGGCCTATAATAGCATAAACATAAAGCACTATATTAAAAGCCATTTAGAACTACAAAGGGAAATAACTCTAATAGAATTGGCCCCTAGCCCTTACTTTTTTGTCTTAAGTATTTGTCTTGCATATATGAACATGTTTGCAAGGTTTGATGAAAATCCAGCAATGACTCTTCGAGTTATTAAGGAAACAAAGCGTTACGGACGGACGCACGCACGGACGGACAACGTGAAAACAGTATACCCCCTACAAACAAAGTTTGCGGGGGGTATAAATAGGATAGATTTGGTGTTTCCTTCAGAATTTGCAAATGTTCCTATAGAGATGAAATTCAAGTAGGGGAACACGGGTGTCCATCTGAAATCTTGACCTAGGCACAACATTGCTTCTCAGACAACACAATAAGCAAGGAACAGACTCAGGAAAAAAAGACTAACAGGGGACCAGTGCCCCTAAATTTTGGAATGGGCCCCTGAAAATAAATGTTTTGGGACCCAGCTTGCCTCTGAAAAAGCATTGTATGTTAAAGTATGAAGTGTTTTAAAATCTGAAACTAGCTGTTGGAAGTTCACAGATCTTGATTAAACTGATTCTAAATACTGTTAATATGGTAAATTATAGGAATACAGATTTTGAGGGTCTCCAACTTCAATTATGAGTTAAGCTAATACTTGGCAATGGTGTTGCAATGATTTTAATTTTCCACTGAATTCTGGGCCCCAATGTTTTCCGCTGGGCCCCCAATCATATTGTTTTAGGGACCAGCTTGCTACTGGAGAAAAAAGATAGTGTGAATCCAAACCAGGTCAAGACTGTGTGTCATATACAGGCATGGTTACAAATTATATATGCCTACGGATTATCATCAAAATATCTCAAAGGATATACGAGTCATGGAACACAACAAATATGACACACTCACACCATCTTGATTGACCTAATATATTAATATCAAAATATCTCAATGCGTACAAAAGTTATTGAGACCATGAGCTTCGTCTGGGCACTTCCAAGTTAAATTAGAGAAATGAACATTGGACATATCAACCATAATAAAACCTTTAATACTTTGCATAAAACAAATAAAATGGTAACTGTGTATATATGCAGCTGGCTGCCAGCAACTCTCTGAGGTTGAGCCAGATTGGTCCATTCATTCTTCTGTTATGGTAAAAATGTCCAATTTTTGACAAATAAAATTCTCATTAAAATAATGCAATAGCAAAGTTATTCTGAAATGGTGATCATTGTGTCTTCATAAAATACAGTGTTTTATGAAGCTTATATGCCTCATTTATTGCATACAAACAATCATAAATCTTTAAAATGTGCCCCAAACATATGGGAAAAAAATCTTTTTCATAAAAAAACCTTGATTTTGTCCCCCAAAATGTCCTCTCCAGAACATGGATTGAAAAGAGCACAACAGACATAAGATTTATCAACAGTTTTGTGCTTTGGATAAACTTACACACCCTATCTACAGAATAAATGTACACCTTTATTTTTTCATTCAATACTATATGATTTTAAGCCTAAATCCCAAAACCTGATAATTATTTGTCTCCAAAAAAATTTCCTCTCCAGAACGAGATTTTTTTCTGTAATAAAACTTGGCTGCTGCAAATAGTAATTAAAAGTTGATAAATCTTGAGGTTTCTCCTGGTCTATTGTCCTTTCGAAGGAAATGTCACAGAATGCATGGAAAACAAGAAATGTCCTCTCCAGAACATTCGGGCATCCATAATTAATCTAATAATTTAGGAAAAAGTAACTCATAAAATATTGTTTTCAAGTCATGTTATCTTTGCTTGAATGTTTAAACAGTTCCAAATGTTCGCAAATATGCTTCAGTTCTGCTTAATTTTGATAAAATTAAGGATTTGTTCCAAGTTGTATAGCTGTAATGATATGAAATAAGAACATTACACATAGAAAGACAATTTTCAAACATATTGTTTGTGCAATTTATTTATCTAAACATGTAACATGAACTTGTTGCAACTTAGGCTGTATGTAACATGTTAAATCTGATATTATCCATTGGTTCATATTGGACGGTTAGTATTGTTCTGGAGAAGACATTTTTAGTGACATAATTCAAAGTAGCGCTATTAATTTGTTACACAATATACACAATATACTATCTTAAAATTTAGTACTTTGATATGGGTAATTCTTAGCTAAACTGCAACAAAAGTGTGACATCTATGTCAATAATTAAATATGACTTTTGAGCAATGAAATGTAGTTCAGAGGAAGGTTTTATTAGTGTATTTTACATTTTTAGCCATAAAAAGATAGTTTATTGCTTGTTTTTCTTAAAAATAGTTTTTTTTGCCTGCACCTCTTTGTTATGGACGTAACATTGACAACAGTTAAATCCAAATACACTCATTATTTGTAACAATACAAGACCTGTTTCATGTTTATTTGAACAGATTTGAATTTCACCTTTTGCGGTTGCATATAAATAAAACAAACACTTTTTGCTTTTTCATGCATAACGGACGTGTCCCTGGTAAATGCCAAAAAGACAAGATGGCAATTTAAAGCATAGCCATAACAAGGCGGCCCTAAATACACCCCACCCCCTTTGAATTGATTTTAAGAGCTAAAACTGGTGTATCCTCTAAGAAATACGTATTTAAGTGTGAAATTTTCTTTTACGCTTAGAGGAACCCTCAGTCTATTATTAAAATGAGAAACAGTCTATGTGTTTTTGCTTGGAAACTGGGCTTAATAGGTTCTTCCATGCAAGTGCCCAAATGGGTATCTCATGCATATTATGTGTCTTGGAAGAAATTTGAAAAACAAAATCTCAAAACTCACAGCTGACTCAAGTTCTTAGATCTATTGCCAATAAAACTGATCACCAAATATTGCAATTGAGTACTTTGCATACAATTTAGTGTTGCTATGGAAACTGTAAACCCTAAAATTTGCTGTTCAAGTTTCTTCCAAAAAGTAAATATCAAACTGGAATGCTTTATTTTCTAACAGAACATACTTTAATTATCTATGTACAATTTATAAAAGTTTCAAAGAGAAAAACTTCATATCTTATAGAGAAATTGTTCGAGAAAGATTTAGTATATTTCGTTTCAAACAGCATTTTAAACACTTAAAATTTGCTTACTCATCTTCAGAGACAGTTTCAAACCAGAAAATAAAAAACTAAGAACTATTTTCTTGATGACTGCTTATTTCTGGAGATCAGACTAATCTATGGAAATCAACTATTACCCAATATAACGAGAAATAAATGAGTAACGGCATTTTTAAATTTGTTCAAATAAACATGAAACAGCTCTTGTAGAGAACATTGAAATTCAGCTATGTTGAGAGTTAACATGTACATATTTAACTTGATTAAAAAAATGAATTTTACCAACATCAGCCTGGAAAAACTAAATTGTATTTAAGTTGCGGTTGTAACTGGTGGAGTTGAACTTTTAAATATCTACTGAAGTGGCAGTGTTAAATATTTCCTGCTGCTAATCGCTTATAATCTGTTTTCACTGATGAAGCAACAACAATGAACTGTTCTTTTACCAACAGTTTAACTGCAACAAATGATTATGACCTATAATTGTAGCGGATGTTACTCTTGACTTTTGACATGTAACATCCACAACTGTATAGGAATTTGCAATGTATCATTTTAAATTTAAGCAAATTTCTGCAATGTTCAATCATTACAAAACATTAAAAGTGTTGAACTAAAATATACAATGTCTGCTTTATAATGAATGTATTTACAGGAAGCTATATTTGGGAGAAAAACATAATTTTGGCATATATTCCTACCGAGGGTCATATGTTTCTAGGAAGAAATCAACACTATCTGCACTAAATAACTGGGATTTGGTTTTATTATTGTTGTATTTCCTATCGTTATGGATTTATTAATTAAGGCTAAACGCTGCTTTGATTTTTTTATTTCAAATTCTCATTTTAGCTATCTTTTATCTACAATACATGTTATGGATGTTACCATTGACTATCTGCCATGTACAGAATATGTCAAGTTACATCCGCAACAGTTTTTTGGCATTACACTTTACTTGGTAGTGTAATTCTAACCTTTTCAACATTTTTCACTGGGACTGTTTTTATAACTATTTCTGGATTTCATATAATTGCAGAGCTTAAGTGAGATTAAAAGTTGAAGTACAAAACTTCTATGATGTCAACATGTAGCGTCCACTCAATGAAAGTATGTCAATATAACATCCATTTCCATGTCAATAATAACGTTCATAACAATGACAAAAACTGAAAATTTAATCAAAACTGTAAATTATAGGCATCAACCACTCTCAAAAGAATGCAGAACAAAAGCATATAATTAGATGTGTAAATACATGGGGCTAATATGTATGCTATTTCTTGTGTAAATAGAGCACAAGAATGGACGTAACACGTATCGTAAATTACAATGTCAAATGATCGTGTCCGTTCATTTAATGCATAAAATCAGGGATAATTGGCCTTCAAAGGCAGTATGTTCTAATAAAGAAAGCATAATGTAGACTTCTACTGTTTTATTAAGTAAGCATGCTCAAATACATTCTAGGAACATCTGATAGGAACCTGTTGCGGACGTAACTATGCCAAAACATTTGACAATTAACAAATTCAAACCCATATTTGTGGTTTCCATCTTCTGTGTGCATAAACAGTTGACACATTGGACACAGTGTATGCACTTATACCCATTTATCTTTTATTCATTCTAATTTCAATTACCAGACATATCCTGAGAACATTTGTTGCGACGTAACTTTTTGACAGATATGCGACTTGGTCCCAAAAAACTTTTCCACATTTTTAACAAGACCATTTGTGGAATATACAGGTTTATATTTAGCTGTCTTTATTCTTTTGCAACTCGATTCTTAACTTCATTTCCCATTATTCATGCTCTCTAACCATAATTTTTCTAGAAAAAATACTAGTGTAAATTTGACTGAGTGAGTTACGTCCATAACGATTTTTTCATGGAATCTGTTTTCCAGCTTACAATTACACAAAAACAACAAATTTTACCAAATATGACAGTTTGTTTATTGATTAATTGATTTATCATCCCATTTCAGAACTGAATGGTAAAAATTTACTTTTTTTTTTTCAGACAAAAGTTTGTGACCTGATTTTTTCAATGATTTTGATCATATTTTGATTGAAAAACATACCTTTTTAACAAGTTTTTTCATTGAAATTGTCTTTACTATGTCTTTAATCCTATCTGAATACATAGAGCCATTTGGGCATGTTCAAAAATAATGAAGCTTTTCACTTTATGGCATCCTATGCACACGTTTGCCTAGATTTTAAGGACCAAACATAGCTAAAATATGTGTTATGGTCCCTGTGTTCATCATGCAAAATTTTAATAAAATCGAACAAGTAATACAAAATTTATGCCAGTAAAACTAGCTAAAAAACTAAGGAGTGTAACACCTTTTGCGTGACATTTTTTTCATTACTAAATTTCACTTGTGCATTTATACAAAACTGTGGATGATGTCATACTTATTAGCCAACTTTGTGATTACCCATTCTTTTCAACTTAATGAAAATAGGAAAATCATGCCTTTTCATCATTACCTATGTTACTTTTTATGCATTGTCCAACAGGACTAGTCTGATATTTAGGTGCAGTAAAAATGAAGAGATTTTGCCCAGAATTGATTTGACACGAATATTTGAAAAGATTCTAACCTGTATTGTGGTCTGCAGCACTGACCAATCTTAATACATTTTATTTCAAGTATTACAGCTGCTTTATAAGCATTCATAATAGAATGAGCAGAACTGGTTGTAGAGCACCCTTTAAACTAAGGAGTGTAACACTTGGCATTTCAAGCCTCATAACTTTTTCCAAGGTTATGTTTTGTGAGCTTATATGCCTCATATGAAAAGTGTTTGACCCATAATAGAGATTCATACAGTGTGAGTTTTTATCTTGGTCTTAATTTTCTTCATATCATCCATAATAGCCACTAAGGAGTGTAACACTTTTTTGCAAAACACTTCTGTGGGTTATTTCTATACCAGTAGCAGTATAATTTTAATTTATTTCCCATTATTACTATAGAGCAATGTCCCTCTGACAATTTTAGTAGCACCATTTTATCATCAAAGTGTAAATAAAGCTGTACTGCATTGAAATCACCAAAAAATAGGTGATTTTGACGATCCATTTTCTTGAAATTTTACCTATCTATGCATTCAGGACAACTTTTATTCTTGAAAATCACGTGTTCTAATAAATATAAAAAGATAAAATTGACCAATATTATCCTATTTTCTAACCAAGCTAATTTTTTGCTATGACATCACGACACAAAGCGTTACACTCCTTAGTGATTTTTGTTGTAATGCCTTTTAAGACCTTTTTTCTTTTCCAAACCAGCAACATTTCACTTTTATTTGACTCTGACCATTCATTTCTAAGATTTAGAACAGTTCTTTTAATGCATGTCTTTGAATCTTGATTAGCATTTGGGGTAAATCATTTAGAAACTTAATATAAAGGGACCTTTTCAGTTGGTTCATGATGGGAGTATCAATAGCAGAAACTGCTATGCAACCATACTTTTTTTATTCCCTTTGGCAGCTAGTTAAATGGTATTTAATGTATGTTACATACAGAAAAGTGTTCAATTGCTTAAATTATTAGAAGAAAATATTATTTGCAATCAGTTTTAAAAGCATTTAGAGAAAGAACATTCAACATATATTAACACACTAATTCAAGATCTTGGGGAGACAATTTTTGTTTGTGCTGTAACACTGATTCTGAGATTCCTATACAGTAGAAAGGAAATTGTGTCATTTAATGCCAAAGCTAGAATTTATAGGTTTTTAAAGACCTAAGCATTTGCACAAAATGTTACACTCCTTAGTATTAGATCAGACATTTCTTTACAAAAAGGCCAATAATCTGCAATAAAATTGTGTTAACACTATGCAAGGGGAGTCACTTCTTTGTATGCAATACTATATATATGTCTTAGCCCTGTTAGTTCCAAATTCTGACTCATAAACAAATCAAACTAAGGAGTGTAACACATTTTCTTATTTTTTTGCCCGTTTTTGTACATAGATAACCATTACATCCATGCTTACATATCACATATTGATTTGTAGCTTAGTTTTTTTACCATGTATTATCATTTCAACGCAAATTTTATTCTGATTCAGTCACCTGTTTTAAAAATATGAACATTTTGAGAGCTCTTCTACTAAAATAATGAGGCAAAATGACAGTAAAATAAGAATTTTTTGTTCAATTAGGCAATTCAATTTGGTAAAAAATCACTTATTTACATGCTGTTAAGTGCTTGTCATCAAATAATAAGAATTTAAAGACATTTCATCAAGATTTCCTATAAAAACAAACTACACAGAATATAGCCATAATTAACAATTTTTGCAAAAAAATCTTGAAAGAAAATGTTCAGAAAATTTATATTTTTGCTGCTATTTTCTAAACTTTAACAATTTTGAAAACTTTAAGTACCCCCAGTTTGTTTGGAGTAACAATTTCACCTATGACAACAGTTTCATTTTTCACCCCCAATGTCACGCTTTGGCTTCATTATTTTTGAACATGCCCATTTTCAGCCTGCCTCATAAAGTGGGTTTGCAAAATGTTTGATGTCAAAGTTACCAACACTCATTGTTGCAGTTTAGCTAAGAATGACCCATACATAAAATTCTTTTTTTGTGGTTGTAGGTATAATTTGTATTGTTTATTGAGAGTTAGCTACATAAAATTTGCTGACAGTTTGTAGAAAACAGTATACGGCTAAAACAAGATCAGATAGGGACAAGTTGTGTCACTTATAGTCAAAAATGAAGTCGCAGGAATCACAAAACAAGTTTTCTCTTTTCATAGCTTCATATCTTGTGTAATTAATCCTAGAAGGTTTTTGTTGAAGTTCTTTTCATTAAAAAGTTACAGCATTTGGATCAATCTTAGTTGTCAGATTTACGGACACTACAGACTAAGGCCAGAATTTTTTTATTAGTTGATTTACGGGAATTTTTTTTCAGATTTAGGGTCGGGGGGACGAAAAAAAAAAAAAAAAAAGCTCTGAAAATGATCAATCGATAAAAAAAAAAAAAAAAAGAAGATTTTTCTTTTGAAATTTTTTTTTTCAGTATCTCAAGAACAACAGTAAAACTAATAAGGTGTAAAAAAAACAGTCAGTTATCAGTTTTTACAGTGTCACTCTATAAAAAAAAACCAGACAAAATGGCAAATCTTGTAGATCCTGACCATACTGCTCCTTTAGAAGTCTGATCAGGATCTACTGTGTTTGCATTTACATGACCTTCTGAAAACTCCATCATCATGACAGACTGACTAGATAAAACTGACTAGAAGTTGATAGTGACCTATTAAAACACTAACAAGAACTTCTAAAGTTAAAGTAGTTCTAGTATTAACAGAGCCACTCTAAAAACACAGACAAAATCACAAACAGTGTAGATCCTGACCATACAGCTCCTCTAGGGGAGTCTGATCAGGATCTACTGTGTTTGCAGTTACATGACCTGATGAAAACTTCATCATCATGACAGACTGAAGTTAAAGTAGTTCTAGTATTAACAGAGCCACTCTAAAAAACACAGACAAAATCACAAACAGTGTAGATCCTGACCATACTGCTCCTCTAGGAGAAGTCTGATCAGGATCTACTGTGTTTGCAGTTACATGACCTTCTGAAAACTTCATCATCATGACAGACTGACTAGATAAAACTGACTAGAGGTTGAGAGTGACCTATTAAAACACTTACAAGAACTTCTAAAGTTAAAGTAGTTCATGTATAAACAGAGCCACTCTAAAACACAGACAAAATCACAAACAGAGTAGATCCTGACTTTACTGCTCCTCTAGGAGAAGTCTGATCAGGATCTACTGTGTTTGCAGTTACATGACCTTCTGAAAACTTCATCATCATGACAGACTTACTAGATAAAACTGACTAGAAGTTGATAGTGACCTATTAAAACACTAACAAGAACTTCTAAAGTAAAAGTAGTTCTAGTATTAACAGAGCCACTTAAAAACAACACAGACCAAAACCACAAACAGTGTAGATCCTGACCATACTGCTCCTCTAGGAGAAGTCTGATCAGGATCTACTGTGTTTGCAGTTACAAGACCTTCTGAAAACTTCATCATCATGACAGACTGACTAGAAAAAACTGACTAGAAGTTGAGAGTGACCTATTAAAACACTTACAAGAACTTCTAAAGTTAAAGTAGTTCTTGTATAAACAGAGCCACTCTAAACACAGACAAAATCACAAACAGTGTAGATCCTGACCATACTGCTCCTCTAGGAGAAGTCTGATCAGGATCTACTGTGTTTGAAGTTACAAGACCTTCTGTTAACTTCATCATCATGACAGACTGACTAGATAAAACTGACTAGAAGTTGATAGTGACCTATTAAAACACTAACAAGAACTTCTAAAGTTAAAGTAGTTCTAGTATTAACTGAGCCACTCTAAAAAACACAAACAAAATCATAAACAGTGTAGATCCTGACCATACTGCTCCTCTAGGAGAAGTCTGATCAGGATCTACTGTGTTTGCATTTACATGACCTTCTGAAAACTTCATCATCATGACAGACTGACTAGATAAAACTGACTAGAAGTTGATAGTGTCCTATTAAAACACTAACAAGAACTTCTAAAGTTAAAGTAGTTCTATTATTAACAGAGCCACTCTAAAAAACACAGACAAAATCACAAACAGTGTAGATCCTGACCATACTGCTCCTCTAGGAGAAGTCTGATCAGGATCTACTGTGTTTGCAGTTACATGACCTTCTGAAAACTTCATCATCATGACAGACTGACTAGATAAAACTGACTAGAAGTTGATAGTGACCTATTAAAACACTAACAAGAACTTCTAAAGTTAAAGTAATTCTAGTATTAATAGAGCCACTCTAAAAAACACAAACAAAATCACAAACAGTGTAGATCCTGACCATACTGCTCCTCTAGGAGAAGTCTGATCAGGATCTACTGTGTTTGCAGTTACATGACCTTCTGAAAACTTCATCATCATGACAGACTGACTAGAAAAAACTGACTAGAAGTTGATAGTGTCCTATTAAAACACTAACAAGAACTTCTAAAGTTAAAGTAGTTCTAGTATTAACAGAGCCACTCTTAAAAACACAGAAAAATCTCAAACAGTGTAGATCCTGACCATACTGCTCCTCTAGGAGAAGTCTGATCAGGATCTACTGTGTTTGCAGTTACATGACCTTCTGAAAACTTCATCATCATGACAGACTGACTAGAAAAAACTGACTAGAAGTTGATAGTGTCCTATTAAAACACTAACAAGAACTTCTAAAGTTAAAGTAGTTCTAGTATTAACAGAGCCACTCTTAAAAACACAGAAAAATCTCAAACAGTGTAGATCCTGACCATACTGCTCCTCTAGGAGAAGTCTGATCAGGATCTACTGTGTTTGCAGTTACATGACCTTCTGGAAACTTCATCATCATGACAGACTGAAGTTAAAGTAGTTCTAGTATTAACAGAGCCACTCTAAAACACAGACTTTGTAGATCCTGACCATACTGCTCCTCTAGGAGAAGTCTGATTGGGGTCTACACAGTTTGCTGATATATGACCATCTGAAAACTTCATGACAAACCGACTAGGTAAGTTGAAAGTATTAAACTCCATAAAAGGCTAATAGGAACTTCTAAATTAAAATAAATTGACACATTTTATATCACTTCTGGAATCTACACGGTCATTGAGTTTGTAAAGTCATTTTCTTTTTTTAACTTTTATAGCATTCCTTGTTTTAATCGGCTTCCCAGCTTCCCTGCATGTTGTACAGATGGGGCGCACTATTCCATGATCTTCTTTAAGCCGCCTTATCTCTTCACTGTCTTCTACTTCTTGGTCACCGCAGTGAAAACATACCTCCTCAAATAGCTGTGTGACACCTGAAACATCAAGAGTTCAATACAAAATACATGGCTTAATGAAAATAACTGAACAGACTATAGAAAACAACTTTGCTATAGTTGTTTTTCGTTTTGTGAGCCGTGTCAGGAGAAACCCATCTTCAGAGTGGTGTGACATGGTAACACTAGAAGCAGCCTGCTCAGCTTCAGAAGCTAGCCAGAGTGTTTCAAGAAACATGGATATTACTTATCTATCCAGCAAACAACAGTCTTTATTATACAAATGTACCCATATGGTATACAATAGGTTTTCTCATGATGTGGCTTATATGACACAACGGTCTGTCTTTGAAGTTGTGACAATTTAAAGTATTTCCTCATACTTTTAGACTAATTGGGTTATATTATAACATGGGGATCCCATCAAGATGTAGGTCACATAATTCATAATATGCCAAAAGGATTCTTCCACTGTTACAAGCTGAATGAGTCAATTTGTCATTTAAGGGGAGTCTGGTTAGTTCCATCTTTTATGGAAAATCCTGTAAGCAAACAGTGTAGACCCTGATCAGATACTCTGATTTGGGTCTATGTACTTTTTTATAGGTTTCCAGCCAACAATGGGTTAATATTTCGAGCTATAACCTAAAATCTTTTACACATGACCAGATGACACAACCTGCATGAATCTGAAATTCAGATAGGCATTAAAGGAACCTACCAGCATAATATTGTGACTCCATAGGAGATGAGCAGCTGATGCCTTCTCTAACAAGGACAGTGTCTTGTAGATTGCCTCCAGGAAAGATTGGACTCCCACATATGTACAGAAGCTCCTCCTGGACTCTAGTCACTGCCCTCTCTTCTGCAACTGTCATCTTCTTGGCAGAATAGATGACTCTCCTCTTGCCACACTCACAACAAATAACATAACCTCTGACTTTACCTGAAACAAATAGGCCTCATCATGAGAAAACCTGCTTTATGCCATATGCAAACAACAAAGGCACAGATCAGACTGCACATAGAGGCAATCTGATCAGTACTCTTGTTGTTCACACCAGTGCAGTCGGAGTTGCAATTGATTGCTGCTTTAGATAGTCATAAAATATCTCTACTTTCTATATTAACCCTTAAAGGGCCATTGAATCGCAACAAAAGTCGTCTGCTGAAATGTTTAAGAAGCCTCTTTGACAAACAGTGTGGACCCAGATCAGACTGCTCCTATAGGAGCAGTCTGATCTGGGTCCACCCTGTTTGCATCTATACTTAGATTTGTCAGTAATGTAAGGCAATTATTTGCAGCAGACGACTTCAGCAGACGTCATTTTTCAGATGCATTTTTCTTGGCGCTTTAAGAGTTAAAATATCAAATATGAGACTAGCTTCTGAACTACCTTCAGAGGTCAAGCAGGCTGCTCTGTGTGTCACACCAACAGGTTTTCTCATATTATTAAAAGGTGGCATATTAAACTTAAAGCATGATATCCAGCTAGACATCATGGCAATATTTAGCCATTTTGGACCGTGGAAATTAATGGATGTAGAAACAACATATTGACTGTGAATTAGTCTTGGGGCCATATTTACTAAATGATAAGTGGGTGCTAAGGCAGATGTTCTATAACTACAGGAGATTCACTACAACTATGAAATATTGTTCCTTCAGAGCAAATTTCATAGTTACAAGGAATCTACTCTACAGAAATTTAGCCTAAGCAACCACATACATGTAGCAACCACTTTTAAAAAAATGGCCCCAGTACATTCAATTTGGAATATTAATAGTATGCACATACATGCAATATATAAAAGGACAGATTTAATTTTGCTGTTTGGAAATCTGCTATGAAGAAAATATTAGAAAAAAAAACAGTGCCCTTGCATCATTGAATCAGCTTGTTGGAGTATTAAATGATAAAATACTTAAAATGCCTCAGTTTATCCCATTTTGCGCACTCATTCGATAATACATGGACACTCATGAATGCACAAGCTTACCAGCAATAAGTAAGTTCTTAAACTGTCTATCTCTCGCAGAGACAGGCTCAGCATCAAGAAGACTAGGTCTGCCTTCGTCAGTAGTATTTGTACCATAGACTTCATGGAAATCCTTGTATGTAACACCATCAGCTCCTGGAACAGGGTCTGGGACAAAATGTAGTTCCTCGAACAGGCCCTCTGGAAGCCTTGGTGGATTGATGACACAGTAGCCGCAAGTGTCACTCTGACACTTTTTGATCTGAAAACAAAAATACACTCATCTGATAAATATATTGTTGAACAGTCTCACTGACACTTTTTGATCTGAAAAAAAATACACTCATCTGACAAATATTGTTGTACAGTTTCACAGTTTTCTATAAAACCTGAAAAGGAAAACAGAAGATTTTTGTAAATAAAACAAACTAGAATACATTAGATGATGTGCCATGGCAATCCCCACACTCTTGGAGAAATCTAATGGTATTTGACCCTTTGACTCCATCCCAAGGTCACCAATTTGATTGTAGGGTATCCTGGTCTACTGTTCATCCCCTTTAATTTGATATGCCACATGACCGTGTTCAGCAAATTGATTGACTTTTTGACCCACAGCAACCCCAAGTCCCAAACCCATGGGAGCGAATGAAAATCCCCTCTACTATGTTTTATATCTTTCATTTGTGAGAAATCACACAAAGTTTGGTTTAAAAATCTTTGAAATTGACTTTGTAATTGAAATTTAATGATATTTTACCTTTTGCCCCCCCCCCCCAGCGCCCCGGGTCAAAGCAAAATGTGCCGTTGCATGCCCCATTCATGTGAGCAACTCACACACCAAATTTGATAGGATTTCGTCCAATGGATTAAGAGGAGATAGTGTGACTGACGGACGGACGCCATTGCAATATCCCCATTGCTTTTTAAACAAAAAGTGTGGGGATAAATATGAACATTTATATTCCTTAAAGTTTTATATAAACTACCAGTATAGCATGGTATAAAGACAGAAAAGATGACAGAGGCTTGACCCCAATCAAGCCTCTTCTCTTTTCACATTTCTGGTAGGCTTATCCTGAGTGCTCAGGATGGATAGTATCACTTATCAATTTTATGTTCTTTTCAACAGTTTCAGTTATATCAAGACCATGAGATGATGAAGTTGATGATATTGATACATTGTAGGCTTTGTGCAATGAAGGGCCATTTGATCTCAGGAACAATTCCTCCTCTATTAGCCCCTATGAACCCAAATCAGGAACATTAACCCCTTGGTCCCATTGACTCTGCTCCTGAGTGTTCAGGATGCAAGGCTTGCTGCAAGATGTAAGAATGGAAACCTTGCTTAATGTAATGAATGTAAATTTTTTGACAGCCATGAATGAGCTAACATTGTGGACCCAGATCAGACTGCTCTTAGAGGGGCAGTCAAATCAGTGCCAACAGTGTTTCTCCTGTCTGCGTCATTTGGACTGATTGTTCAGTCGTAAAATGACCCTGCTCAAGGTCATGGAGAACTTGTTAGTTTTTCAGGTATCCATAAATTTGGGTAAATAGTTCACATGACCAGTAAAAAAAAAGATGTAAAAATTACCTGGAACATGTAGTGTCTACGCCTACTATGTTCTTCCAGGAAGAGATCAATTTTCTCCGACTTCAATTTAGACAGATTGTCGAGGCTGACATCTGGATCGATCACTTTCAGACACTCTACTATCATCTGAATTGTCTCAGTAGTCGCTGCATCCTGGACATGTACATTCTCTCCTTTCCATTTTAGCTTTTTAAATCTTTCCATGATCAAATTCTTTGGAGGTAACAGTGACTCTACATACTTAGTTTTAAGAGTTCCATTTTTCTTACAACTGTTTCTCACCTGACTTAAGGAATGGTGGGATTTAGCCTGCATTTCAAATTCTGGTGGCATACGAGACCGCTCTAGTGCTACATTCTGCAAAGCAAGATTAAGTAGGCTCATAATACATTCTGCAGGGTTATGATAGCTTTGAGAAGGTGCAGTTCGAACACATACTATCATGTCCAGGTCAAGTGCTATAAACTCAATAAGGCAACACAGCTGTACAGAACGATATGTCACACGGTGGTCAGGGCCACCATCAGTGTACCTGATTAATATGGGCTTAGATATATTCACACCGTCATCACTACAATAGTCACGAACTATGTTCACTGTTTCTGCACTGTGCCTTTGTGGTGATGAAGGCTCAAATATTTTATCTTTCACTGTTACAAACACAGAGCCATCATAAAAGCTGTCACTAGAGTTCTCTGGGATATCAATATGAAAACACACAGAAGGCACTAGACCAGCTATATGGAAGTCATGGTCCAAAGATACAATCTTGCCACCACTTCCAACCAACCCTCCATGGTGAGCTCAAACACCTGTTGAAACTGGGTGGTCAGGATTTCCCACTGGTATGATAGCTTTATCATCAAGACTTTGAAATAGAGCAAAGTCTTTCCATTTACACGCAAAGCACTTGAGGATTTTGAACTGGTGCCTACCGAACCCAGAATCTTGGTGCTGAACGCGAACTAGACGTTGTTGCACGGCATATTTTACATGAAACCTTCCCGTATAATTAATAGCAGATTTATTATATGGGTTTGATGGGAAAAAATTTAGTCTTAGCCATGACGACTGGGCAGCCGAACCAGGGGGCATTCTTGCCAAAATCTGATCCCTTAAATCTTCAACAGAAATGGCAAATGGCAAATACTGAAGGTCATTTTGTCTGCGCTCATGAACAGCGGACTTTTCATCCAGATATTTTTGCAGTTCATCCCAAAAGGGATCAAATTTGGGATCTGTAGGGCGTCCATTGTTATTTCTAAGATCAAAAATCAAGTCACTGTCTTGACCTTCCAGCAAAAATTCACAAACACGCATGTCAATCTCCTCCTCCTTTTGTGTAAGTGATCTATATTCAAATTGTGTTAGAAAGTAGAACATGCTTCTTAGCAGAGCTGGTTGAACTTTACATGTTTTAGAGTACCTGTCTATAAAATCCTTCCTCATACACCTGGTCGCAAATTTCATTATCCCTTGCTTGATGTCTGTCACAATTCTGACTTCTTCATCTGCCGTTCTATCTTTCATTTCACTAGGAATTTTCCATACAATGTTAACATTACCTAAATGATTTCCATATCTATAAACAAACAGACACTTGCTGACAGCTGAATACCATTTAGCCATTTTCTCCTATCTTCCTTATCATAAGGTTCAAAATTACACAAGTCCAGTGGTGTATAGTACTCAAGGTCATTTACAGCTCGGTTCAATGCCGCATATTCAGGTTTTGTGGCTTGATTTTTTTCCCCTTCAAAAATTGTTATTGACCAGCTATCATCAAGACTACGAACAGGTTCTTCCTTCCTATTATTGTCTGCTGTTCTCTGTTTCATGACAGTCATAAAACTGTAGTATTTGCTTAGACCATTTACTAGCATCACTAGGGATTCCTTGAAATGACTGAACTTCTTGTTCAAAAGCCAGGGAAGTGTTATGAGGTCTGTGAGGGAGTCTATCTTTTCTTTTAGTTCTGTGGCAACCATCTGGAAAAAGAAAAAGTGAAAAATAAATAAGGTCAAGATGACCTTTAATCAGCATCCGCTCACATGAGATATCTAATCTGACCTTTGATTTTATAGAAAAAGAGATTTAAAGTTTTTACGTAGGTACATACATGTAAAAGGAAACTGGTCATGGCCACTGGCAACCATGGTTTTTGATGTCAGTAAGAAGGTCAACCATTGACGATGTCTGACAATTTATTTTGAACCGGGCCGCGTAGCGCAGTTGGTAACGCGTCTGGCTACAGATGCGTGTCTGACTGCAGATCCAGGAGTCGCGAGTTCGATCCCGGCCCGGTACCATACTTTCGTGGAGATTGATCATGAAATAATTTCTACGGTCATTCTCCTCCTTCCGCTGATTTATTCAAGAAGGGTTGTTGTCAGTTACAAGCGAAAGTATGTGCACAAATTACTGGTTAACCGCTTGCTCAAGCCTGCCCAGGAAAAAGTGTGGTTAAGTGAACTGACCGTCCCGCAATGACCATAGCTGTTGACATGGGACGTAAAGCAACAAAAACAAACAAACAAAACAATTTATTTTGAATTCTGGAGAGCGGTTTCACAATAGAAGAATTTTCTTAAGTCACTTTAAGCCATGCCCCAGGCGGCCATGTTTTTGACGGATCAAAAGAGCTACACGCATGTTACTCTTTCCTTTAGTTACTTTTGTAAAGGGTTGTCCAAGGATCATGCCTGTGAAGTTTTATTCAAATTAGCCCAGTGGTATAGTACATGTAGGAGTTGTCATGTAAAGCAAATTAATGATGACGCACGACGCTGACAGACATCGACTGATCCCAATAGCTCACTTTGAGCACTTTGTGCTCTGACATCTGAGCTATTAGGAAAAACTAAAAAGTGTTATTTTGAGAAATACTATATGACCTCTATCCGGGCCTAGGGCTGCAATGCTACATTTACCTCACTATACGATACAAATCACGATATTTGTCTCATGATACGATATGTATCACAATACATTTTTGACAACTTGAGAACCTTAGAAATAACATAGATCTATGAAATTAGGAGAATTAAATACTCAAATGTTAACCCTTGTCATGCTGGATGTTTTTATCTTATGTACTACACTCTTCCCCAGCTTTTATCTACTACACTCTTCCCCAGCTTTTATCAATTTCATTTAAAATATTTCAATTAATAGCATGTATTTACAAGCAGAGCCAAAACTGTGTGTATTTAAATCAGCTGGATTCTCAGAAACCAGCTGATCTGGTTCTACTTTGTTTCAAAACAGGATATACCAAGGATATATAAGCATGGAAAAGGGTTTACTAAATTAAAGTATAAAAATTAAAAGGGAAAATGGTATCATTCCTTTTGTACAATAACATATATTTTTAAAATTCATTTTTAATATATAACACTAATTGCTGTATCGTTAGCGTATCGTGCAATGACCTCACGATACGAAATGTGTATCGTCAGAAAAAGTATCGCGATACGATATGATTTCAGTGAATCGTTGCAGCTGTATCCGGGCCTCTATCATACACTTGCCCATAAAGAGCACAACTCTAGCATAACATTGTTTATGAGATTATATCAAACAGTCTATATCCAGAACAGGAGCGACATTCTGTCGGTACTGATCTGGGTCCAAACTGTTTGCGAAGGTAAACAGCAGACAACAAGTCGCTGCTGGCAAGGAAAGAGTAAATAAACACACAAGGAAACCTTCAGAATAATGGATACAAAGGTGGTTGAAGATGTTATGGTACTGAACAATGTGACCTGGGGACAAAAATATTTCAATATTGTATTTTCCTGCAGGACGAGTGCATTACAATTTTCACTCGTCCTGCAAACACAATGTCATGCACTTGTCTATAAAAGTTTATGCAATTTAAAAGAACATAAGGACAGTAATATGTAATACGACTTCTTTGAGTTATTCTTCCCAAAGCACTCGTCCTACAGGACGAGTACTTTTGGGAAAATTTCTCGTCCTTTCTAGATTTCACTCCTAATTACGAGCGGATGAGTGGAATTTTTGTCCTCTGGTGACTACGTTTCATCATAAAATTCTAATCAAAACTATTCAACTTAGAGAGCGGATGTCATTGGTGTGAGTGTGACGTACGCCATAATGGACTTAAATACGTACATACGGACAGGGGTAACACTCATGGCAGGAGCATTAAAATTGTATCTGCATTGTAAAGGCTTACTGCATTCAAACTTGAATATATTAAACTACAAGATAGCTTTATAAAATACATTGTATGAAAGTAAGAAAAACAGCAAAGATCAGGAAACAATCTTCTTATAACTCCCTAAAACGTGTCGTGGGTAATATTTGGAAGAGTGAGAGAGTCCCTTCTAATGGTTTCCCTAAACGTATGCTTTTAAAGAGAATTGCTTGGTGTCGAGAAGTGGTTGATGACATTTGACAAAACAACAAACAAACCTGGGGTACTTTTTTATGTTGCTTCTTGAATTGGCGATATCCTTTCAAATCTTTGAACATGTCTGGCAACTGAACTGCCCTGGAGTTGAATCTCTCATGAAAAGGGTCCAGGTACCAGAAGAGACTTGTGAGGGTCTGAACCACATGGACCCCAACAGTCCCAGCTTGCTGTTTTGTAAAGCCAACATCATTGGTTTGTATCACTTTGATTATATCATTGTACAAATGATCTTTTTCATTTTTTTGCTCTCTGAAAAAAGACATAAAAAATAAATAAATAAAATAACATAAAATAAGAAAGAAACTAGAGCAAGTGCCCAGAGGGGCACAACCCCAACCCGGCCAGCCCCTTCTTGATTTCCAGTTTAAGTTCAGGGACAAAAATTCCACTCGCATGAAATACAGGTTGAAGTGACTTAGATCAAGGCCAACAAATATAAAATATCACAACTTTACCAGATACACTGCAGGGGACAAAAATTCCTCTCGTCCGCTCGTAATTACGAGTGAAATCAAGAAAGGACGAGCAATTTTTCCCAAAGCACTCGCCCTGTGAACCAGTGTACAGGACGAGTGCTTTCGAAAGAATGATGCGAAGAAGTCGTATTACATATTACTCACTTATGTTCTTTATTGTGTATTTTTTAGAGGACATGTGCATGTGTTTGCAGGACGAGTGAAAGTTGTTAAAGTCACTCGTCCTGCAGGACAAGTGCAATATTAAAATATTTTTGTCCTCTGCACTGGTGTATGGCCATTTTATATGAAAAAAGGCTTATCGTATACCTGGCAGCGCTGAAATAGGGGGCAATTCGGCATGCACATTCGTACTACGTCATATATACAGTGATTCATTTACAATTTTGACTTATGGGTCCTGGAACTCACTACATCCAATATCAATGAGTCCCCACTGCAAACTAATGAGTCCTCAACACTATTTTTAATGACAAGTCTGCCATAGTATTGCATCCCGGGACTCGCTGGGGCTCGCTGAAATAAAAACTTATGCGCAAAAGATGCAGGATGCGCAGGTAACAAAATCACTGTATATATGTAGTTCCCCCCACCCTCCCGAGATTGATTTATGACGTAGTGTTTTGACTTGTCTATATCAGCACCATCCTTGACCATTCAAAGTTCATGACAGTGCTGGTATTTTAAGGCATGTAAAGTTTAATCAGCTCTACTGAGATTCATGTACTACTTTCTAACACATTTGAATATAGATCACTTAAACAAAAGGAGGAGATTGACTTGCGTGTTTGCAAATTTTGGCTAGAAGGTCAAGACAGTGAATTAACTTTTGATCTCAGAAATATATTTTAAACTAGACAACCCACAGATCCCAAATTAGATCTGTATCGTGATGGAATCCGGGTCAAGTTGTCCCCAAGTCAACTCGCCCCCATACATAGATACCCGCCTAGTAGATCGGTGTCTCGATCAGAGGTTCATCAATTAAGTTTTAATTAATCAACAATGGTGGCCCATTACAATTTATCTTAAAATTGATTGGTACAAGGTGACATTGTCGTGTTGCTATGCTTTAACGATAACAGACCTACACGAAAAGAAATTGTTAAAGAAAATAAAGTAGAAGCTTGAGGACTACGACCCGCAGATAAATCCTGCCAATGCTCAAAAAGGGGGAGGGCTGTCCATGTATGTTATGTCTCCCACGCAAATATGAACGGGGCAAGTTGACCTGTGCGGGTTGACCCAGGGGACGAGTTGACTTGGGGACGACTTGGCCCGCCTTCATTGTGATGAATGGCCAAAAAAAAATTGGGACCTACCTTTCTGGCGGATGGGAGTCGTATGACCTCCTGCATTCCATCATAACTTTCAGAATGGATTCACTACAGTTGTTGTTTACATCATCTTTTTCCCTCGTCTCCTTTAGCGTGACAAGGACATATTTGTGCTTGAAGTCATTGATAACAGAAAAAGGTGTTTCAAGCTCCGCAGAGCAGTTCACTTCATTCTCTCTCTCACCCGTGAATACGGATACAACGGAAACTTTGTCGTCTTCAAATATCTTAGAAACCTCACTTCCGATGGAAGAGTTCAAGCTAACTTGCCGTAAGGCTTTTTTATTGAATATCTTATTAGAGAAACACTCGAATTTGAGAACAAAAAAACCCGTATCATCGTTAACGGCCATATTGAAAATAAGGAAGAAATACTGGTTGCCCGCTTAATGTAAAATAACCGGCGCCGGTTTCAAAACACTGGATTTCTACTCAATAGCGAGAAAACCTGCCGGTAACCAAAGTCGATCTCATTGTCTACGCATGTGCGATACTAATGGATCAGTATTTGATTAAAAATGCTTCCGGTCGATGACAATGAATCGATCTCTCCATTTTTATTTTTAACGAAACGAATAATATTTAGAGTCGGCGGATAGAATAAGATAAAATAAAAGTTTAATGAATTATTTTTTTTTGCACTTTCGGGAAAATGATAGTCGGCGGGTTTGTAAATCAACTAATAAAAAAATTCTGGCCTAAGGCATAACATAATTGTATCTTTCTAATTATTGGCTTAAAACAATGATTATACCATGCAGAACTTCGCACAAGTATTGGTGCCCTTGGATACCACTCAGTATTTAATTTACAAAAATGATTTCTTTAAATTTTAGCACAGAAGAAACAAGGCTATGAAAATGCTTAAATTAAGTAAACTTTCTAAATTTTATTTTTTAAAGAATTGAACTTTCAGGAACAAATAAACCTCTTAACTTATCACATGTTTTCGATTCTTAACAATAAAGTAGTTTAACATGGCCTCTGTCGTCAAGTTGTGTAGAAATCAAGTTCAGTCTTAGTGTGCAATATTTTCTACTGACACTACAAAATTGGTAACAGATGAAAAAGTGCAATTTGAAAGTGAAATGTATAATGTTCCCCCTGTTGATGAGTTTGGGATAAACAGCAGGTCCTTCAAATAGTTGAAAAAATAAATTGACTTTAAATTTTACAAATTTGCCAGATAAATATAATGAAAGAAGTATCAGTTTGGGAAATGACAAATATGGTAAAATTAGCTTGTGTTATATGCCTAAAACATTTTCCTGGTTAGAGGAAATAGAATATAATTTAAATCACTGTTTAGAGCTTGCTCTAGGCTTTCTGAAAATGTATAACATTACTATGTTTTGATTTAATATAGCAAAAATACAATATTAAATACATCTAAAAATTAGGCATTTTTCAATGTTATGCTGTTTCATTTTGAATTTGTTAAATTTGGAAAATTTGTATTTGAAATATGTATGTTGGAAATATAATTTTTAAAAAAGAAACTTTGAATTTCACATATGAGCTAACGTAAAATGCACATAAAAATGTGTAGGCGAAGCGCAGTAATTTTAAGCATTTTTAAAAAAAAATGCTTGAAGTGTTATGCATTTTGGTTTTTCTTAAGAATTAACTTTGCTTCACTGAGCCTGTTGCCACTTGGTCAGTCACAAGTATGCATATTTTTTGCAATTTATTGAAGCTATGGGCATGTTTCTCTGTAACAAATTCAACCACTACCGATAAATTGTCTTTGCCAGTAATTTTTTCGTCACTTTAGAACTGCACTGTTTGGTAGTGGTAGTGTCTGTAGATCACATATCATTGCATCTAGCAGATTGCTGTACTTGAAGATTGATTAACATGTTTCTGCTAGTTTCTATTTCAGAGGGTGGCACTGTTTAAGAAATGCACTACTTTTTCAGTTGTTTTTCACCAGCACTTTTGATATGAGCAGCCAAAGTCTGTCCGTAGAATGTAGTGTCCGTAGATGACACCTGTTAATGTCATAAAGTTACAAAAACATGTCATAATGGCTCATGTTTTTATGTTGTATTTATTACTTCCAACCAAATTAATAGTATGTAAATCAGTATTTGGGCAATTTTTACCTGATGTGTGAATAAAAGATGTTCTAAAGGACATATTAGCTCATACGTGAAATTTAAGATTTCATTTAAAAAAAATATGTTTCAAACACTCATATTTGAAATACAAATTTTCAAAAATTAACAAATCTGAACTGACACAGCATAACGTTGAAAAACGCCTTATTTTTAGGTGTATTTAGGATTGTAATTTTGCTATATCAAATCAAAACATTGTAATGTTATACATTTTCGGAAAGCTTGGAGCAAGCTCTAAACGGTGGTTTATATTGTATTTTATTTCCTCTAAGCAGGAAAATGCTTTAGGGATATAACATAAGCTCATTTCAAAATCCCTATCTGATCTTGTTTTAGCCGTATACAAAATCAAATGTATATTTTTCACTATCAACTATATGAAAGGGAATTCCTCTACTTCTTTTTGCTGTCTCTGCAGCTTTATGAGAAAACAAAGGGTGCTTGTGTATTTTCACCGTTGTTTGTTCATGTCATAGTTTACTGAAGTACAAAATATATTATTTTGTGGGTTGGGTTAAACTAAAATGTTTGTTGTTTGTTTGTTTCTGACTTTTCCCTTCTAGTATTGATGATTCATTCAAATTCAGCTGTTAAGTCTGTTTAACATTGATTTACCAGCTTGAAAAGTTTTTAAAGAGTGTGTTCATGGGAAAAGTACATAGAATTTGGGATCTAATAGGAGATTATACAGGCCCCCTAGCAGACTCTCATGAAATTAAAGGTTTTTTATAAAGGCTATTTTAGGCAAAATAAAGGTTGTTTCATTGAAATTCTAACAAAAATAAAGAGCAAATTAACATCAAATTTTCTGATATTTTTTATCTGATCCCGATCTTTTATACCCTTGCTACAGGTAAGATAGATGAAGGTATGAAAGGGATGCAGCTAACCATTAGCCAATAAATGTATAGCCCATTAATCACATATCAATAGAAAATCACTACTACAATCAGGACTGCGTGTGAGCAGTGTTTAATTGACAAAATAAATCACATATTTTCTATAAATAGCATATTTTATAATCTGGAAGGGGGGTACGGGGGTCCTCCCCCGGAAAATTTGAAAACCAAGAAAGCAGGAGAAGCCATCTCTTGTCATTTTTAAGGACAATTTTACTTTCAGTAAATGAACAATTTCAGAGCATATTGCTCCCATTTATTGTATGCTCTTTTTTAAATATAAGCATATTGTCTGTATTAGTCTTAAGGTGTAAAAAACACTGTTTAGATTTGACAACCTTAGACAATGACATTAGAAAATCAGAACATTATTCAGAAGTCAAATAACCCAATAGATGATATCCATTAATATTCATTGGAGCAAGTATTGCAGGTGGTACATTGTAGGGTGTCCAACCTAATGTTTGGAGTTTTGCAGGTTCTATTCCCAGGTCGGGCACATTCTGTTAGCCTTACCAGTGAAAGATAAGCACCGAGTACTTGTAAAAGGATATGGATTAAGGCAGCCTAGGAAAAGGGTGGTTAGGATCAATTAGTCATTCCGACATTACCTCAGCTGTTTTGCATGGATGTAAAGCATGAAATCAACCCAAAAGCATTTATATTTACCTTACCTCACTCTTTTTTTATTGCTTCCTAATCTGAAGCATCAGAAAATTTGACTAGAAGAGTCACCCTAGTGCAAGAGGTAGATATAGACACAATGGTCTCTTTCTTTAAAGCTCAAGATGTCACATAGTTTACTTGTCAACATACAATTGGTCTATTTCTTATGTTCAAACTGATCTTGCAAAATTTAAAGGTTTATTAATCAAAATAAAGGTTATTAAAGGTTTTTCAGCCAAATTAAAGGTTTTAAAGGATTGCAACCAAATTAAAGGTTTCTAAAGGTTTTAAAGGTTCCACTAGGGGGCCTGGGAGATAATAAAGAAAAACCTTTTATCAAGTCTAATAACTGTCTATAAAGGAGTACTTTTTTGGACACCCTGAGACTTTTTTCTCTAATTTAAAATGAAAGTGCCCATCTTATGATCTACAGACGAATTGACACAGGCTGATCGCTTTATTGCATGATCCCCTCTGTCAGGGGTTAAACAAATTTAAATCAACCAAGATGAAATGAGCTTAGCTGCCTAATAGCTGATTACTTGATACAATATACCTTTCATCTTTTTAATATCTCTGAAAGATGTTGAATGAATTGAAAAATGCATCCCTCCTGGTCCAGGGCCCATATTGCCATCTCCTGGGCCCATATTGCCATCTCCTGGGCCCTTCATGTTTCCTCCTGGGCCGGTCATATTTCCTCCTGGGCCTGTCATATTGCCCCCAGGCTCTGTTATATTTTGTCCATGCGAAACACAGTAACCTGAAGTACAATAAATGGAACATTCAAAGATATTTCTGGACTCAGGCTAGATAAGCAAACTTTTTGAGCGCAAAATTGTAATTATTTCTTTATCCATCAGCTTAAACATGTTTTGGCATAAGTGTGGAAATCACAAAAAGTCAATACTTGCCCAGGGACAAGTAAATTGCCAAGAGAAACTTGTCCAAAGAAAGATTTACTTGTCCCAATGAACAGATAATGCACAAAGAATATAGCATTTAAGCCCTCAATGTGCTTAAACAATATACATGTATTTAAACTATTTTTAAAAACTGTATGAAACCAGATATAAACACTTAAAAACAGTGTAGATGCAGATCATCCGGCTTCTAAAGAAGCCGGCTGATCAGGATCCACACTGTTTTCCACTCTACATGTGAGTTTATAATGAAATAGAATATGAAATACAGAATTGTATTAACATTCTCTGACTTGTTCCAGAGCAGGTAAATAGAAATTTCCAACTGGTCCTGTGTGAAATGGGACCTGGTCAGACACGTCCGGCATGGTATTTACACACCTCTCTTTAAGACATACAATTCTTTTGAGTACCCACATTACGTATGTTTAGGTTGAGAAATTAAAGAATAATCTTTGATTACCCACTCTTATCTGCAGGACTGACAATGCATGGCCATGTCGACATATGTTAAAGGTTTGTTTTATGGTAATTTTCTGTTTTATGTATAGTGCGACCAGCTAACAGAGACTGGGCGTGTCAGACAGAGCGCTGTCTTACACTGTCAAAGAAGACTAGTCTACAGTAAATCGGGTTTAATAGCCTATGTACACTTTACTCGTGCAATCAACTGAAGCGCAGACAACACGGGTGACCAACTTTATACTAAGCATGCCTGGTAAACGTTTATCTTTAGTATGCTGCTGGGGACCTGCTGCATTTCATTTTCCGGGAGGGATATGTTGTAATGTTTTGGGGGAGGGTAGGTTTGCGCTTTCTTTAAATTCTGACTGTATGGCAAAACTGGTTTGATTTTTGAGCCTGATACAATAATAATAAATCACCAATTAGAATTCAGCGGGACAAGGGTTAAGTATCTGGGTCATGAGAAAAGGGCATACAAACATGAGATTTGGTCTTATCGCATATCCGAAAAAAGGCTCTAATAATAGCTCCTTCTGGCGTGTCCAGAGAGACTAGATGTCTAAAAGTTTTTTGGAGTCTCCTTCATTTTGCATACTTTGTTTATGCGAGAAGCGAAAGCCCTGGCGAGCTCATGCGTACATGCAGGCTCGTCGGAGCCTTCGCCACACGCCAATGTAATAAGAACCATCATCTCGTGTGCTGACCAATTTATAGTATTAATTTTTTCATTGCAGACCATTATTTTATTTTATTTTTCAGTATTATAATTTGAATAGTTAAAATTTCGAAACATTGTCAGAGCATATATAAAATCTAGACTAGTCTGTCTCCTTGTTATCAGAATTAATTCGACATGCCTTTTTCTCACAATGGGTCAAAACTACTACAGGTATATACTGGTATACAGGTGTAAAGCATTTCACAGGTGAATAAATACACTCTGTCTTACCGATTTTAAAATGGAAATGTCCATGGGTGTGTCTTTGCTAAGAACCGCCCAGTCTCTCTTAACTGGACGGACTATACAAGGAATATATTTTCTGATTGTTTAATTAGAGATTTATAATAAATACATGGTTACCGCCTGAAGACCCTTGGGCAAATACACCACAGAAACACGGGACAGATATGCTTGATAACATGGTAGCAGCCAGGCTTTAAACTTTTTATTACCTGTCTTATCAAAATGGTCATGTCAAAATGTATATGATGGGCTGACCTTTTTGCTGGACAACATTTTTATTCTATTTGGCACCAAGCTGTATAGACAAGTGGTATGGATTGCTATGGGCACTAATTGTGCTCCCCTGGTTGCTAATTTATTCCTGTTTTGATATGAGAGGGACTTTATCACGGGTGGGCATCAGCGGAACTACCGCGAAATCGCGTCAACGTAAATTTGTTCCTTCGTCACATCCGGGACCTTTCGCGTTAGTGGCATCGTCACACAAAAGCCAAACAAAGGTAGGTATTCTCACTTGTTTTGATTTTTTGTAAAAGAATGAGCAAACTATGTAAAAATCCGGCAATGCTATTCCATGTAGATATGATTTACCTTGCTAAACAGGCCAAACGCGATGTTGAAAAAAGCTTTGTTCTGAGAGGAGGACCGTAACCAATTGGAACCCAGTACGGGATTTCATCAGTTTTATGTCAAAACGAAGAAAGTTTGCAGATGTTTTGCCAGTTTTAGCTCAGAGCACGAGCATTTTACACATGACATGTACATAAAAGTCCTTATTCATCCTTCGGACGTTATAAAATCGAACCGACCATGTACTATGAAGGAATGATGCCAACGTTTTCAGGCGCGGAGGCTCCTTCGCCATCGCGTTAGTTGTAACATCACGCTCTAGTTCCTTGGAGGATACCATGTGAGTACATGCAGGCGCGAAGAGAAATGTGTGTATTATTAAAGTATCTGCTGAAACACCCCAAAAGGCCACCAATCCATCTCAAAAGCTGCTCCCCATGTACAAACTAGCCCACTTACCCCTGTCTCACCCCCCAAAGACTCCCACAACCTTTAGCTTATGCCTTTTGCGCATATGTGCTACAGATGCAAGTATCAGGTATCCTCCACTGGTCCAAATAGACTTGAAGCGTGTTTATATAATTTATCTGTCAGTACATGCCAGTTTGTCACCACGAATCCAATAAGCCTGCCCATTTTTAAAATTTCACCAGAGCTTTCGCTGCTCGCACACACAAAGTATGGATGTAGTAGATAAAGACAAGACCAACTTTTAGACCACCAGCTGGATACATCATCATACGCTATAAAGACGGCTTTTGCGATACATACCGGAATATTGTGAGCTGACCCATACCCTTTTAGGATTGGTTTGGGTTGTGTTGGGGTGTACATGTATATTAAAGAGCTATTCAGTCACTGCAGAGGCGGCAACTTTCATATGGCTATAGAAGGAAAATCAGGTTCTATCTATTTGGTACAGTTAATAAGTTGTTTGAGCTGCGCAAATGCGTGTGCGTTCAATGGAAATCCTGACCGTTACACTGATTTACCCTTACAAAGATCGTAATGGTAATGAAGCTGAAAATGAGGCGCGGTTTAATTCAAAATTGCGTCATTTCTTCAGTAAAGACCCAAAACATATTATTTAATCCTTAAAACGCCAGCAAAGTGACTGCATCAGAAAATGTCTAATTATTGGTTAACAAAAGAATAGAGACAAACAGTGTGGACCCAGATCAGACTGCTCCAACAGGAGCCACCTTATCTGGGTCTACATTGTTTGTCAAGTGGCTTCATACGACACAAGCAGACGATATTTGTTGCATTGGCACTCTAAGGGTAAATAAATGTACGGTAACGCACGCACGTTTGCGCAGCTCAAACAAGGTATTAACTCTACCAAATAGATAGAACCTGTACCACGACGAGATATGAAAGTTGCCGCCTTTGCAGTGACTGAATAGCTCTTAAATAATTATACACCCCAGCACAACCCAAACCAATCCCAAAAGGGTATGTTCAACTCACAATATTTCGGTATGTATCGCAAAAGCCTTCTTTATACGCTTATGCTGACGTATCCAGCTGGTGGTCTAAAAGTTGGACTCGTCTTTATCTACATCCATACTTTGTGTGTGAGAGCAGCGAAAACTCTGGTGAAATTTTAAAAAATGCGCAGGATTATTGGATTCGTGGCACTTGCGACATGTACTGTCGCATACATACGTGTAGATAAATTATATGACGTAAAAAACCTGAAGAAATCCCGTACTGGGTTCCAATTGGTTACGGTCCTCATCTCAGAGCAAAGCTTTTTTGAACATCACGTTTGGCCTGTTTAGCAAGGTAAATCATATCTACATGGAATAGCATTGCCGGATTTTTACATAGTTTGCCCATTCTTTTACAAAAAATCAAAACCAGCGAGAGTACCTACCTTTGTTTGGCTTTTGCGTGATGATGCCACTAATGCGAAAGGTCCCGGATGTGACGAAGGAACAAATTTACGTCGACGCGATTTCGCGGTAGTTCCGCTGATGCCCACCCGTGTTTATGATGTCTCTTACTGATGACAAGCAGGCTGATATTATTGATGCTTTTAACACTACATCCAGATATTTGGAAACATTAATAATGTTTATGTTAACAATATGGTAAGTCAAACATGCCCTTCTGAGCTCCAACTTAATAAAGCCAATACCTTTGATACCGAAGCCGCGTTTTTAGACTAGCTCTGCTATTAGCCCCCTGCCCCCAGGGACATGAAACAAGAGGGCCAAGTGGCCCTAAAGCGCTCACCTGAGTTTTGTTTAAAGCTAACATATAGGTATCTGTAGAAAGCTGACCATGTCCCTGGCGACCCTAGCGCGGGGCCATTTTGGCCCCAGGGGCATAATTTGAACAAACTTGGTAGAGGTCTACTAGGTGATGCTATAAACCAAATATCAAGGCTCTAAGCCTTATGGTTTCAGACAAGAAGATTTTTCCATGTTTTTCCCTATAATATAAGCCAATGTAAAGTATGTGACCCCCAGGGTGGGGCCATTTTATGCCCCAGGGGCATAATCCACAAGATGATGCTACATACCAAATATCATGGCTCTGGGCCTTATGGGTTTCAGACCAGAAGATTTTTTCATGTTTCTCCCTCTTTAAGCCTATGTAAAGCATGTGACCCCCGGGGTGGGGCCATTTTTGGCCCCAGGGGTATAATTTGAACAAACTTGGTAGAGGTCCACTAGGTGATGCTTCATACCAAATATCAAGGCTCTAGGCCTTGTGGGTTCGGACAAGAAGATTTTTTCATGTTTCTCCCTATATTAGTCTTATTAGACTATGTTAAGCATGTGACCCTGGGGCATAATTTAAACAAACTTGTTAGAGGTCCAGAAGGTTATGCTACAAACCAAATATCAAAGCTCTAGGCCTTGTGGTTTCAGACAAGAAGATTTTTTCATGTTGCTTTCTATATAAGCCTATGTAAAACATGACCCCCTGGGCGGGCCATTTTTGGCCCAAGGGCTATAATTTGAACAAACTTGGTAGAGGTTCACTAGGTGATGCTACATACCAAATATCAAAGCTCTAGGCCTTGTGGTTTCGGAGAAGAAGATTTTTATAGTTTTCATATTGAAAATCTATTTTTAGCCTGTGTGACCTAGATATGCAATGAACCAAATCATTTGAACAATTTCTAAAGACTGCCATACAAGGATCATTCCTACCAAGTTTGGTCAAAATGCAGCCAGTATTTTAGGAGGAGAAGTCGTTTGAAGCAATTGTTGAAGACGGATGACGCATGATGAACATCAAACGATCACAATAGCTCAACATGAGCAAATGGCTCAGGTGAGCTAAAAAGTTGTTGAATGCAGCAAGAATAAAGCATTCAGCTTCTTTTTTATCTTCAATCAACAAATCTTTGTGTAGTACATGTTCATTTTCATTTTATGTATTATCATAATTTATGAACATTACTGCTGGTATACTGAATCTATAAAAACCAGCTGGATCGTCATCAAATGTCCCATAAAATATGTTAAACTGTATGGCATGGTAAATAGTTAAGATGCTGATCAGCTTGTGCCTTTATGCAGCTGCACTATTATCTATCAGGCTTGTGTCTTAATCTTAAGAGTCACTGCAGTGAAAATGGCAACATTATCAGTAGCCCATTATCTGTAGGATGCGGTTCTAAAGCCTTATTGGGTTCCTCTTAATTTTTATTTCCCACCCAATATTTCTCCTCATATTGGTTCGACCCCTCCCAAATCCCTTGCGACATAAAGTCTGCTGAAAATGGCTATACAAATGAGTGCTCAACAAAGACAATTGTGATCCTTAACATACTAACCTTTAACATGCTAACAGTCTTGTTATGAGTTTATATTGTCGAGGTTGCAAGACCTCACCTTGGCCGGTAAGACTGTTGACATGAAAACTTTGAAGTTGTTTTTAATTTACTTACATTTTTTCTTCGGATAAAAACAATACAAGACAAACGGCGTACCTATGTAATCTGATTATGATATTCGCTGACCATATGCAATTGCACTGTCAAGGAAATTCAAAATGCTCTCAGCCAATGCAAATGACTAGTGCATAACTCAGAAACTTCTTAAACAAGGTTATCAGTATCATAAACTCATCAGTACCTTCTCTAAATTTTATAGACGATACAATGATATGATATCTAAATTCCAAGTTGGACTTAAATCTCTCTTGGGCACAGGACTTTCTGAACCTGAATTCTATGGTGACTTGGTGTATGAATTGAAGAAGATTGTTGACTCTAATAATTTTCAGCGCAGTTCATTAAAATAATTTCCCATTATAAAAAGATTGGCTATAACAATGTTTCATGCAACAGACTGCATGCTTGGTGGTCAACTCAATCACGGTTGGCAACTTTGCTTTCCTCTTTAATTGCACACCGGTGGGTCGGACTTCAGACTCTATGACGATTCCGACTTAAAGACTTATATAGTATTGATGAGATGGTATGGGCCTGATGCTTTGGCTGTTGTCAGGCCAACAGGGGTTTACCTGTTGGATTTCTTTTGCTCCGGTATTCAGTTTTATTTACTGTTGAGTCCTGATCTTTGCTTTATCTCCTTTTTATATCTTGATTGATATGTTCTAGGAGATTATGCATTTGATAAGTTAGGGGTCTTTCATGCAAACCAAACATCTATGTGTCTTGATCCACATCTGAACTAAGGAAGAGGTTGGCACTGTGAAACCGGTTTAAACCCTCCAGTAAAATATTTTTATCGACGGTTCTAAGGCGGTACTTCTTTTGTGGATCATTCATGTTATTTCTGTCTTGTGCTTGTTATTCTTTCGTGTGCGTCTGTTAATTGACGCCTTGTGGTCATCTGCTGGGAAAGGGCTGACCTCTTGGCTCTCGTTTGTGATGTCTAATTGTGAGTTTGTTACTTTCCCAGTGGCATCCTGGGTCAGGTGTGATACTTGATTGTATCGATTCCTGATCTTTGCCCTCTTTCTTACTTTAATGTCACGGCAACGTGAAATCAGAATGACATTATTAATGACACTGAAAATGTAGGGGAGGGCCGATATGGGTGCACATGTGATGGCCAATATGGGTTCACACAAGGGCCAATATGGGTTCATGTGAGCGGGCTGTTATGGGTTTGGAATCACAAGCAGTATGAGCACGGGTAACTAAGCATTTTGTTACTTTTTTTAGTAAAACATGTTACAATGGATAATAAATTGGCTAAGGTCAGTGATTCATTTACAATTTTGGGCTTAGGCCAGAATTTTTTTATTAGTTGATTTACGAACCCTCCTACTGTAATTTTGCGGAAAGAGGAAACAAATAAAATTTAATTTCTGATTTTTTTTTTTTATTTTATCAGCCTACTCTTAATATTATTTGTTTCGTTGAAAAAAAAAACAATTAATTTTTGAGGCTCTGTCTGTCTATTTTTGAGAGTGACACTGTTAAGTGATTGTCCTGTCCAGATTTTTAGGAAAATGATGAAATATTTAAAGATTACCTTACTAGTTTAACTGTTTTTCTTGGGATACTGAAGAAAAAAAATGCTCTGAAAAAAAAGCTCGTAAATGACCAATCAACTGGTCATTTTCAGAGCTTTTTTATTTATTTTTTTTCATCCCCCCGACCCTAGATCTGAAAAAAATTTCCCGTAAATCAACTAATAAAAAAAATCTGGCCTTATGGGTACTGGGACTTGCTATTTCCCATATCAATGAGTCAAACTGCAAACTTATGAGTCCAGAACACTATTTGTCATGGCAATTCTGCAATACCATCCTGGAACTCGCTGAAAAAAAAACTTTGCATCCCAGAGACAAAACTATGCGCAAAAGATGCAGGACGCTTTTGTTTGATTTGATTCTTTACGTCCCATCAACAATCTTTCAGCTAAACAGGGACGAGTCTTCCTGGGTTGAACCAGTACTAAGCTAGGATAAATGTGTCTTGTTCAAGGACCACAACGCAGTGACGCTGGTGAGGCTCGAACCCGCGGCCCCTTGGTCTCGAGTCAAGAGATGCAGGATGCGCAGGTAAAAAAATCACTGTAAGGTATTCCAAAAATTGATAGTGATCTTTTTTCCAGTCGGATACCCAACACGTAGCAGTACGTGATTCATTTACAATTTTTAGCTTATGGGTCCTGGGACTCACTGTTTCCCATATCAATGAGTCCCAACTGCAAACTTATGAGTCCATATCACTATTAATTAGTATTTTTCATGATAAGTTTGCAAAACTATTGCATCCTGGGAATCACTGAAATAAAAACTTTGCATCTCAGAGAAAAAAATTATGCTCAAAAGAAGCAGGATGCGCAGGTAAAAAAAGCACTGTGTCTTATATGTGTACCACATATAATATGGGGCTCCATGAGGCAAGAAAACCTGTCTTCGGGGCTTGCCAACAACAATGGCTCAGACTAGCATGTGCATCTATGGAGCCTGAATACTCTGACCAGCAAAGTTATCATATACATAGACATGGCATGCTACAAGCGAAATTTCAACTTTCTAGCTAGTCTATAACAGACTATAAGGCTGGTTAACTCATATTGTCCGAAACCCCAAAGACAGATTTTTTCATGTCGCAGCCCATATTATATGATACAAGAGTACATAGCAGAGAAATTTCTCATGTAACTAAGGGTGTTGATTTAGAGCCCCACAACATTCCATTCATTATAGAAAAGTTTAGCCACATGTGCCCATCAAACTGAAAAGAAGTTAAATACATCATAGCCACTCTTTGCCAATCTTACTTACATGAAAAAAGAGTAAGTAGCACCAAAAGTGCATTAAAGTATAACATTCTCCAAACTTGCAGCATTGTAACATCAAACTGAGCCTGCCAAGGACCTGTTGAAAGAAAGAAAAAAAAGCAATAAAAACTATTTCAGCCATATATCCCTCGTTCTCATGTTTTCATCAATTCTCATGTTTTCATCAATTCTCATGTTTCTTGTCCACCTCTACATTCTTGATTTTTGGTTTGGTTTGTTGCTTTACGTCCCAGGCAACAGCTATGGTCATGGTTTGACATAAGCGGACGTCTGATTGCCGGATTGGGGCTGTAATTGTTGCGGGCAAGCTGTATCAGGGTTCATACAGGCAATTATGAGTAATATTCAAGGACTTTTCAAGGACTTCTAAAAGCCTCTCCAACAGTTTTCAAGGACTTGGAAGTTAATGAAAAATACCAATCTAAGTGTTAAAATTCTTCTTCAGAAATGCTAGACTGAGATAATTGAGACATTAGTACTGGAAAATTAGGATAAAATTGTTGTGCCTATATTTGGTGCAGCATATGCTGCACCAAATAAAGGCACAACAATTTTATACTGATCTAGATCTCTATCAACAGTGCTAAGTCCTACAGAAAATAGTAGAATTCAAGGACTTTTCAAGACTTTTGAGTGATTTTCCAGTACTTTTCAAGGCAGATTTAATTTTCAAGGACTTTTCAAGAAAGCCCTCTAAATTCAAGTACTTTTCAAGCCTGTGCCAACCCTGTGTATCTACCAGCGGTGAGCCCGCCAGGCAAGTAAAAATTTTCAGACTGTTATCGGCAATTTTCGGTCTTTATCAGAGCTTTTTTAAGCAAGGTGCCTGCTGTGAAGTGAGGTCCTCTCTGCTAAACTGTTGCCTGACCCAAATAAACGTTTTTCGCAAATATGCTGTGCTTGTTGCCATAGCTAAAAGTCAGTGACAATCGATTGAAACTTTTTACTATATAGATAGTCGGAACGCTGTTACGGTTCCAGTTTTAATATAAATTGAACAACCTACCTTTGGATCTGGCAGGCTTAAGATGTGTGTATTTCACACTAAATCACAAATTAGTATCCTCATAATATATTCCGTAAGGCCTAAATGAAATATATGTGTGGTTCCTGTTGCATACCAACAAAATTTAGGGTAGGTAGGTAGGGAAATTATTAAATTTTGTTATAACATTTAACAAAGAGAATAGTGACAAAATTTGAAAAAGTGCCCATTTTAGGTATTTTTTCTCCATTGACCATTTTAATGTTAAGGGTAGGGTTAAAAAAAATAGGGTAGGTAGGCCAACAGGAACCACACATATATTTCAGAAAAATTCTAAACAGTAAACACATGCAAAAATTGACACTGCACGCATTTATAAATAATTTTATATGCCGTTGTTTTTCTCTAAAAATGTAGACTCAAACTCATTGCCTGCTGGCTGCAAATTTTGTCGTCACAAACAGTTTGGACCCAGATCAGGATGTCAGGCCTGATCTGGGCCCAAGCTGTTTGACACCCTGATGTTATACCTGAAAGATTATTTTGATAAAGATAAAAGTAAAGTTGAAAAATATCTACAGACACAAACATTAATCAGCATGCAAAGAGTTAGTATTTTGAAGATATCGGTCAAGGAGTGTCCACATCAAGATGTGTCCACAGAGGAAATCAATGACAAAGAAAAATGGACTTTATTGAAAACACAGATCACCTGAAGTAAAACGAATTCGGCAAAGCATTTTTTATGAATTGTCTTAAATAATATGCACAATGGATGCTTTGACCAGTCACAGGGATACAGACTAACATTTGTTCGCAAGGAGCAAGCTGGGCCCCTAAAATAAAATAATTGGGGGCCCAGCCCAAAACTTAGGGGCCCAGGATTTGGCTGAAATTGAACTCCTCTCATTATAATTCATTTGCTTTAATTTTGCTCATACCCTCAAAATCTGTATTCCTCAATTATTAACCATATAAACTGTATTTGGAATCAGCTGAATGAAGATTTGTAAACTTATCAGCTAGTGTCAGATTTGACATACATACTACCCTTTTTTTAGGGGCAAGCTGGGCCCCTAAACATTTAGTTTTAGGGGCCCAGCCCAAATTTTAGGAGCACTGGGCTACTGGGCCCCTGTTAGTCTTTTTCCCTGCATTCATATGTAGAAATGCAGTCTCATCTCTTATCATTATATTTGCCATTTCTGGTCTACAGTAAGGGCCGATTTACTATGGTCAAGTTTAAAAGAAATCAAACAGATTTAGCTGTGGAAAAAGGCTTTCCAGCATGTGCAACTACAAAGGACTCTGCAAGTTAGTGTGGTGTATTGATAACCTTTGCAAACAATATCCATCTATCCATCTATCCATCCATCCATCCACATCTTTCCATCCATTCATCTGTCTGCCTGTCTGTCTATCCACAATACCAACAGAAACAATCTTAGTTTTATCTGATCAGAGTCAAACTCTCATATGGGGGTGGGGGCTAGTAGTCTTTTTTCTGAGTTGCCCAACTATCACTTTAATCGCCAAACACCTCCCTAAATTCACTTCTCTCTAAATTTCTGGGATAGCTTGGACCCTGCCTTTTGATTTGTTGGAATACATTTACAACATTTTTTTATTGGTCTCCAAAAAGCCATGCTTTGCTAACTTAGGCTTTTATCAGTCACATTACAATTTTCACCTAATTAATTGCAACTTTTTGGGGTTACATTACTCAGTAAAAAATCAGAGCATGAAGTTTTAACTTGATTAAAATAAAAAATGATGAGTGAAAATAACCAAATATGGGGGCCATCATGGATTAATGTCATGATATATACATCGGTGATCTATATGAGATAGAGCTGCAATGATCCACTGAAATCGTATCGTATCGCGATATGTTTACTGATGATACGCATATCGTATCGTGATGTCATTCACGATACGCTAACGATACAGCACTTAGTGTTATGTATTAGAAATGAGTTGTAAAAAATATATGTTTTTGTACCAAAGGAATGTTACCATTTTCCCTTTTAATTTTCTGCTTTAATTAGTAAACCCTTTTCCATGCTAAACTCTTGATTTATCCTGTTTTGAAACAGTGTGGCACAAGATCAGCTGGCTTCCACGAATGCAGCTGATCTTAATATACATCTTAATATACATTGTTTTCGGCTCTGCCTGTAAATACATGCTAATAATTGGATTATTTTTAAAGAATTGGATAAAAACTGGAGAAGAGTGCTGTACACAAATACATCCAGCATGACAACTTGACAAGTTAATATTTGAGTATTTACTGCTCTTCATTTCATAGATCTATGTTATTTCTATGGTTCTCAAGTTGCCAAAAATCTATCGCGATATGTATCGTATCGTGAGGCAAATATCGTGATACATATCGTATTGTGAGGTAACTGTATCGTTGCAGCCCTATCTATAGATTAAAATTCTTTTTATATACAAGACTTACAAGTTCCTGCTATTGAATAAATATGGTCACAATATTGAATTTTAAGGGAGATTGAGATTTTCTTCCACTTTAATTTGATATGCAACATGACAACTTTTAGAAAAGAAAACACAATGACCTTTTGACCCCACCCCAGAGGTGGCTGGTGTGTGTAATGACAGCATATTTGCTTTCATGGTGCTCTGTGCTCAATTGCCTTTAATTTGATATGCAACATGACTACTTTCAGAAAAAAGATATTATTTGACCTTTTGACCCCACCCCCTGGGTCGAGGGTGTATCTGTGGGCAAAATATTTTCCTACCATGTTGCTGCCAGCGTCGTCAGCTTTAATTTGATATGCAACATGACTACTTTCAGAAAAATATATAGTTTGACCTTTTGACCCCACCCCCTGGGTCAAGGGTGTGTCTGTGGGCAAAATATTTGCTTCCATGTTGCTGCCAGCATTGTCAGCTTTAATTTGATATGCAACATGACCATATTCTGAAAAAGTATAATTTTGGCCTCCCCCCCCCCCCCCCCCCCCTAAGTCCACCCAACGGACTCGGACCCAGGCCTTCAAACTGAAATCCCGTTTGATATGTTTCATATCTATTGCTGCGCTGCCTGCATGAAAAAATTCAGCAAAAAATATTAACAATTGCTATAGTTATTGCGAAATTAAAATATTTGACTTTGACCCCTTATGTGGGGTCAAAGAGGGAGGGGTAAAACTTTGACACTGCCATGCTTATCTACAGGCTCTTGGCAATCATGGTCTATAGTGAGAATTTGTTAAATATAAAAGCTTTGATGAAATGTGAAGATCATCACACAAAAAAGCAAATATAGGTTTTGTCTTATATATAATCACACTGGTCAATGTAAAAGCACCGGTGGTTGCTACAACGAACTGGTGGTGGCTTATTTCAGCACTGGTGGTGGCGTAAAATGGCTGAAAAGGTAAACAAAATCTATACCTGTTGACTTTATAATTTATTTATAAGCTTGCATTTATTTTATTTGTGATGACACCAGGCGCACAGACCGTTGGTAAGATTACAGTTTATGGCGCTGCCAAGCAATTGGTGATTTAATTCATGGTTTGAACGGCAAATCCAACACAGTTCTGGAGTTTTGCCGTGACAGGTGCTTTTTACTAGTGTAACTGCCTAAAATTAGGTAAATCTGCATGTCTTAGCGCAGCTGTTATCATATTTTCATGAAATAACATCCAAAAAACGATTTCCACTTTGTATCTTTTTACTTGGTAAACTAGCTAACGTTTTATTAAGGAATTTTATTACAACGCACTGGGAGCATTTTTTGACGCATTGATACAACGCACTGATGGTTGCCTAAATGTGCCATGGTTGCTGGTGCAGCCTCACTACAGCATTCACTGTTCTTGTAAACGGTACAAAAATCGTTATTTGAGCCAGCACATGATATTTCAGTACCAGGACGAAGACTCAGATGAGCCTGTGCAAATGTACAGACTCGCCAGAGCCTTCTCTACATAGAAAAAATAGAGAGTAGTAATCGTTTTTGGATGTTATTTCATGGGACTATGATAACATAGCTGCAGCTGTGCTTAGACATGCAGAATTTTCCTGAAGTTAGGCAGTCACAATAGAAAAAAGTAACTGTCACTGTCAAACTTCACAACTGTGTCAGATGTGTCGACCAAACCATGAATTAAACGCCAATTGCGTGGCAGAGCCATCAACTGCAATGTTACTGACGGTTTGTGCGCATTGGGTCATCAAAAGTAAAATAAATGCAAGCTTATACAGAAATCATACAGTCAATAGGCATAGAGTTTGTGGTGAAGGCTAAAGCGTGACTCTGCAAATGTGTAGCCTCACCACTCCAGAGACGCTCCAGAGCTAGCCCTGTTCGCATTTTGAGAGTGTTTCCGCCTATTTTTCAGATTGGCCCCAAAACTGTTAATTTAATGAGATTGTTTTGTCCATTATGATAAATTACAATAGTTAAGAAGCCACCATGCAAGCTTAAAATTTTTGTGCTTCAACAACAGCAGAATCTAGGGCGAAGATTTGGTACCAGTTAAATGCAATTTTAGCACCCCTGAGATATAGGCTGCTGTCTGTTCTAAGGCGGTGATTCTGTTGTTGTTGATTCGTTGTTGATTGTTACTCCCATTACAGGATTCTGTAATTGTTCTATTTTTTGTTACTTTATGTCCATTCTTGTTTTGCAATCATCTTCATCGGGAAGAGAGAGAGCTGGCTGCTTTGCTTAGTTTGTCTTCCTGGTGTCTTGTGATTGCTGTGTGGCTATTCCTCTCAGTGCCATGGGTTTGTCTGCAGTTTGTGGTTGTGATACTCACTTACTATTTTTGGGTGTCATTCATGTGAACAGCCATGGCTTTGGCGAGTCTGCCCATTTGCTTGTCCTTGTCTGAGCCTTCGTCACAGTTAGGGCTGCCACGTTTACGAAATTTGGTAAACGTTTACACGAGTTCCAGTGACCGAAACGGTTCCGTTTAAACGTAACTTCCAGATTGATTTTTTTTCATTATGGAGATCGGTAAAATCGCCGATATTTCCCCTAAAAGAACCTTTGAAAAATGTATCTTGTATGAAAATTCGAATTTGTTTCTAGTTGGGTGTTGCGAAAGACTTATTTCAAGTAATTGGAAAGTGATTGCAACATGCGCAGACTCGTACATTACGGACATTTTCTTCTGTTGCAAGCGTGTTATTAATGAGTGGACACACACAAAACATAATTGCGAATCGTCACGTACGCATCAATACACACGCCGACAGGAAGTAAACAAAAAAAAATCACATATTCTTCCAATATAGTGAATGGCCTTGTCTGAAGCATTGTCGCATGCGTCTCTTCTTTGCCTTTACATAAATAACTGTTAAAATGCAGGAAAATAATTGTTCCAAGCAGTGACTGAGTGAGACAATATTTGGGACATTTTTATGGCCCATTGAGCATGTCCGCCATAATTGCTAATTGCAGAATACAGCGGAATCTGAGAAAACAAACAATCTGATTGATGATCCAGATCCAGATGTGACGTATCACTGTTTAAGAAATTATTTTTTCATTAGAAAATGCTATTAATAAACCACGACGCTTGTCACGTGACAAAGTTCGTGTAAACGGTAGGTCAATTTTGTAAACGTTTATTGCAGAAACACGAAACGGTGCCGTTTACACGTGTAAACGTGGCAGCCCTAGTCACAGTTCAAAATTCTCATGTGGTGACTCAAATGGCGATTGAATGCCATTTTGTGCGAGCATCGAAGGATCTGGCGAGTCTGCACATTTGCACAGGCTTACCTTAGCCTTCGTCACTGTACAAAATCTCTTGTGCTGCCTTAAATGGCGATTTGTGTGCTATTCACGCCAGCAACGAGTACTCTGGTGAGTCTGTACATTTGCGCAGGCATAGTCATTGGACAATGCGATTAGTATCAAGATCTATTGTGCTTGCAGCGTAGGCGCTGGGGAGTCTGCACCTTTGCATAGGCTCGCCTGAGCCTTCGTAACAGTACGAAAATATCATGTGCTGGCTCAGATGGCGATTTGTGCATCGTTTATGTGAACAACAAGTGATGTGGTGAGTCTGCATCAGCAACCACGGCAAATCTGTGCAACCATCAGTGCGTTGTATCAATGCGTCAAAAAATGCTCCCAGTGCGTTGTAATAAAATTCCTTAATAAAAAATTTGCAAGTTTATCAAGAAAAAAAATACAAAGTGGTAATCGTTTTTTTTATGTTATTTCATGAAAATATGATAACAGCTGCGCTTAGACATGCAGATTTACCTAAATTTAGGCAGTTACACTAGTTAAAAGCACCTGTCACGGCAAAACTCCAGAACTGTGTTGGATTTGCCGTTCAAACCATGAATTAAATCACCAATTGCTTGGCAGCGTCATAAACTAATCTTTCTGACGGTCTGTGCGCCTGGTGTCATCACAAATATAATAAATGCAAGCTTATAAATAAATCATAAAGTCAACAGGTATAGATTTTGTTTACCTTTTCCGCCATTTTACGCCACCACCAGTGTCGAAATAAGCCACCACCAGTTCGTTGTAGCAACCACCGGTGCTTTTACATTGACCAGTGTGATAATTGCCTATACCAAAACAAGCAGCAGCCTAGATAAGCAGCGTATTTGCGTAAATACGCAATTAAAATAACCAAAAAAGCAATTAAAATTAAATGTGTGCGTACCGAAAAGCAATTCCGTTGATCGGCATGCAATTACATGAGATGTCATTGCGTACCATTTGGTCCATTTCGTTACCATTTGTGTAATATACAAATGCCAGTCGGGTATTGATTTTTTTTTACTAGCGAGCGCACAGTATAATTCCAATTTATGAATAAAATCAGTGATTTTATTTGGCCATTTTTGAGGCCATATATGGGAGTCATTCCCAATCCAAAAATGGCCTTTATTTTCCCAATTTCATGTATTTTAGCTCTTATTTTCCCAATTTTAATAAAATATTTTCCCAAATGTGTAGGAAAAGGTAGCTTCCCAAAATCCCAAATAAAATCACTGAAAATATCGGCACCAGTCAAGTATTTTAGCGGAAAATGAAACTTTTTGCAAAATGGATGCGAGCAACTAATGTCAACAAGGCGATGAGATTTGCTTCAGGTACAATAAAAATCCGCTAGTCTGATACTCAGAAAGGCAGACAATGAGAGTTAATATGTAGGCACACTCGTGATGGCTTCATTCAATTAGAAAACGTATGTAATCACTGCCAATAACGTGGCGAAAAAATACGCAATTGTTTTTGCAAGGACGCAATTGAGGATAACCCGGTTGTGTAAATACCCAATTGACCCAAAAGCTTATCTAGGGCATGAACAAGGGCAATAACTCAAGTGTTAAGGGGTTGATTTTGACCAAACATAGGATATTGAGAGTCCATGGTACTTATGATTTGTACCAAGAATGAATCAAATCTGACCAATAGGTACTGAGATATGGTTCCGGACAGACAAAAAGTGTGGACGGACGGACGACGCCAAAATATATCCCTCCGACTTCGTCGCGGGATAATAAGCATAACGATCCGGTAATAGGGTGGGTGCAAAATAAAGAAAGGGAAAACAACACAATGATATGTTTTTAGTGATTTATTTAATGACAACTGATAATGTCAGAGTTTACCCCCATGTCCGAGATTATCCTTATCTCCCCTAGACAGACGCACTAAGGAAGGTAATCAGAGCTGACTTAAAATGCTAAAAGTACATTGAAAATTTGAAATTTAGATAAACAGGTCTGGGGAATCTCGGAAACACGCGATCGTAAATTATAGCGTAAATGTGCGATAGCGGACTGGCCCATGTGGAAGATTTCCAGTTTAGCGGTCCCCAGAAATTGAGAAAATGACTGAAAAACCCTTTAATACACCCCAAGACCACCACATATTGATAGTTTATTTATCGGGGTTATGAATTCTTTTTAATATGGGGGCTCCTGCCCCCACACCCCCGTCGAAATGTTATTTTTCTTTTTTGGCCAGTAGACATGCGCAAAGGAATACTTTAGGGGACCGCTAAACTGGAAACTACCCGCCCATGTAAAGGGAAATCAATCTAAACGTCATCTGGGGAAATAAGTTTGGTGGTCAACTTCCATTTTGTTTCATTCATATATCGCGCATTCCCGCGACGGCCATCACCACATGTCTCGCCTTTTGCCAGTTGGTGCCCTAGATTCAGAAACATTACAACACACAAATAAAATTCACAAATAAATATTTAACCATCAGAACCTCTTCTTCTTCTTCTTCCAGTTAAGTGCATATCCCAAGGGCATAGTCGCACTGTGAAAAACTTTAAAACATCCATGAAGGAAGGCTCTGTATGTACATGTCTAAAAGCAGGTTAAAAACAGGTTGTCCACAGTTACGGTCTTGGGATATCAGCACAGATGAGGACCTTGAAGTCGTCTATGGATTGTGCTGATACGGTACTGGTTGGCAGGGCATTCCAGAGTCGGATTGCAGATGGGAAGAAGGAGCCCTGGTAGGCGTTGACAGAGCAATAGTATGGAAGGAATCATTGTTGGTGACCTCTAGTAGATACTCCTGTAGGTGTCAAGTATTGGTTGGCAGGGATCTCCACGAGGTTATTGACGATGCGATACATCATTACAGTCTTGTTCTGCTGGCGCCTAGTCTGTAACTGCTCCCATCCTAGATCTTGCATCATTGAAGAAACACTGCTGGTTTGTCTGTAGTCATTGAAGCAAAATCTGGCGGTCCCGTCTCTGGACAGCTTCCACCTTGGCAGAATTGGTTTTAGTGTAGGTTCCCAGGTTGTCGCTGCATATTCCAGTTGAGGACGAACTAGGGACTTGTAGCACTGGGCCTTGACATCCTTCGAGCAGCCAAGGTTGGGCGGTCGAAACCACCCCTGGTTTTGACCAGTGGTTTTAACCGGTTAAATCCGCCCTGGTAAATATGCCAAAAAGTGGTCAATACTGGTCAATACGAATCTGAGTGGTCGATTGAAAATTCTAAGCGACGTTTTTGTGGTGGATTGAGATATTTGTACAGGTTTTATGTTCTATCTATTGAAAAAAAATAAAAAAAAATATTGTTTTGTCCCTGCCAAGGGCACTTTTCATGCCAGGTTTTCATGGTGAGATTTCCATCTCAAGACCTTAGCAATGAGTTTTGCATTACAATCCATGCAACTAACACTAGTTTTTCTTGCATCATCAAAGGCAGAATAGAATAACCATACAGGGTTTTATTGCTCAATTTTGAGACAATAACTTTTATTAGTTTATGACACTTGGTTAATTACTAACTGATAACAGCAGATAACTGAATGACCACATTTTTACACCTCTATATACACTTAGATGCCACTGAATTAGCCAATACATTTTAAGCTCAGTGATGACAGTGATTGGATACATGTTTTAAACTGGACACACCTTCTTTAGTCTGAGAGACATGCCCAGTATTTTGACAGTTTTGTTTGTTCTAGGGCATTTTAAGTAAAATAATAACTCTGATATATCTTATATATTGTTCAACATTAAGTGTTTTCTTTATAATTTTCACACCTTTGTCTTTTCAGGTAAGAAGCCAAACCCATTTGAATTTTAACTAATACAGCATATTTTATTTGTACATGATGACCTCTTTGATGACCAATTTGAAGTATTGTTTTTTTTACTTTCTCTCATTTTTAAATAAGTCCTTGATTTAATTTTTTTTTATTTCTATGAAAAAAGCTAGTTTTTAATTTTATTTATTTTCATTACTTGAATTTGCCTTTTTTATTAATCAGGTTAATAGAAAATAAGTTCAAGACTGTTAGTCTGAACTGAAAGTTGTGGTAATGATTTGGACTGAAGATCTAAAACTATTGATATTTCATTTTTGTTTATTTTACGGCTTATTAATTATTAATACTTTTTTAAAGCAAAATTAACTAAAAAAATCAGCAACCCATTTTCAGTTAAACCTCAGTGTATTATCTTATATTAAACTGCTTTGAGTCTTAATAGAGTTCAGTAAAATGGGGGATAAATAATGCCAAGTATCATCACATCAACCAAGTTTTTTTAATCGACCAATTGCCCACCAATCGACCAGTACCAGTAATGACCACTGGTCTGGTCAATATGCATATTGACTGGTCGATTGCCAACCTTGCGAGCAGCTGGACAGATTTCTTTGGAGAAAGGCTGTTGTCTGGTTGGCCCTCTTTGTCACTTGGTTAACATGGCTGTTCCAAGACAATTTGTTATCAATGGTGACTGAAATGAAGCTTGAAATATGAGTGTTAGAGCTGGTGTGATAGAGGGTACCATTTATTTCAGGAATCTGGGCGTAATCTGGTCTGGTCCACTAGCTTTATGGGGATTCTGGCTATCTAGAAGTTTTTTCACTCCTTTTTCCTGAATGATTAAAGGGGGAGCAGTATTGGGTAAACTTGGACCCATATGAGGCATGAAGTTGCAGTCTTCTTTGGTGAAAGCCTCTGCAAACAGGCTGTTTAGCATCTCAGCTTGATCTGCTGGGTCTGAGTTTTTTCAGGGGTGATACTCCAGATCCATCACATTTCTTGCTTTTGATGTATGTGTAGAGCTTTTTGCTATTAGTGCCTGGCTCTCCAACCATATTGCTGATGAAGTCATCGTGGGCCTTCCGACATGCATGTTGGGTGTCTTTCTGGATTTTCTTGTAACGACTCCAATCAGACGACTTTTTGGTTGTACACGCTCTCTTATAAGCCCTTTTCTTCCTTCTTGACAGGCGACGTACATCTCTGTTACACCAGGCCTGGTTAAATCGAGTTGACGTCAGATTGGAAGGAACATGGGTGTTGATGCTCCGGATGCATTTTTCTTTGAACTGGTTCCAGAGAGAATCCACTGGTGTAGAAGTAGTGTTGTTTGCTACGAATTCTCGGGTGAAATCTGTCAAGTCTTGATCCATGGCTGGCTTATTAGCTCTCCTCCACAGGTAGATCTTTCTCCTAATTGGTTTCTTGCGCGCTGGTAGGACTTTGCAATCAACTAAGACTGTGTCATGGTCGCTTAAACCAGGTAAAGGGACACATCGATCTAGAAGTGACGGGCGGTTGGTACAGAAAATGTCCAGTGTGTTGTCAATTCTGGTCGGGAAGTCCACCATTTGTTCGCAGCCAATGTCATTGATTGTATATGTGTATAGCTGGTTTATTGCAGTTGAGTATCTGTGACCATTGATTGTGTCAGACTTCCAGTCAATATCATGGTTCGCGTCACCTCCTAACCATAACACATGATCTCCAAACCTTGAATGAATATCCTTCACTGTATTGCACAATGCCTGGGAGTATTCAAATTTATTGTCTGTTGGTCTGTAGAAACTGCAAACTATTAATGGTTTCTTAAGATCCTTACAGGTGAAAGATGCCGCTACTAGTTCTGTTGTAGCCTGTACATCAATCTCTGAGGCTTCTAGGTCATGTTTTGCAATTATTGCTACGCCTCCATAACTACTGTTGGGGCGGTCTTTTCTTGCAACAAAACGGTAACTTTCTGGGAGTACTTCTCGCTCTGCTGTGGTAGGGTTCAGCCATGTCTCACTTGATGTCGGACTCGCAGTACTCCAGCATTGCCCAGAAACTCTCTCTCTTTGACCGAAGACTCGGCCACAAATCAATGATAAAATTGATGTGAAAATGGTAAGAAAAAAAAATATGGGTTTCTGGAGGGTTCAATTTTTGGTGATTTTTTCCTGAAAATTTTGTTTGTTTACTGTTTAGCTTCTCACCCCTTGGTCCGAATGCATCCGAAAAAAAAGATCAATCAAATCAGCGAAAACAGGCCAAAATGATAAACCAATAATCAAATTTCTATCACTCAGAACTAGGGCTGCCACGTTTACACGTGTAAACGGCACCGTTTCGTGTTTCTGCAATAAACGTTTACAAAATTGACCTACCGTTTACACGAACTTTGTCACGTGACAAGCGTCGTGGTTAATTAATAGCATTTCCTAATGAATAAAAATATTCTCTTAAACAGTGATGCGTCACATCTCGATCAGGATCATCAATCAGATTGATTGTTTTTTTTTTTCAGATTCCGCTGTATTTGATTAAGTATCTACTGCAATTAGAAATTATGACGGACATGCTCAACGGGCCATAAAAATGTCCCGAATATTGTCTCACTCAGTCACTGCTTGGAACAATTAGTTTCCTGCATTTTAACAGTTATTTATGTAAAGGCAAAGAAGAGACGCATGCGACAATGCTTCAGAGAATGCCATGCACTATATTGGAAGAAGAAGATGTGATTTTTTTTTGTTTACTTCCTGTCGGCGTGTGTATTGATGCGTACGTGACGATTCGCAGTTATGTCTTGTGTGTGTCCACTCATTAATTACACGCTTGCAACTGAAGAAAATGTCCGTAATGTACGAGTCTGCGCATGTTGCAATCACTTTCCAATTACTTGAAATAAGTTCTATCGCAACACCCAACTAGAAACAATTTCGAATATTCGCACAAGGTACATTTTTCAAAGGTTTTTTTAGGGAAAATATCGGCGATTTTACCGATCTGCATAATGAAAAGCATTCAATATGGAAGTTACGTTTAAACGGTACCGTTTTGGTTACTGGAACTCGTGTAAACGTTTACCAAATTTCGTAAACGTGGCAGCCCTACTCAGAACCGCGACGCAGTCGTAGGATAACTACCTCTGTTAGCAAGTCTGGGGTAGTTTCCAGTTTAGTAATCGCTCAAACTTGACAGAGGGTCCCGGAACGTTTTGACTACTCTTGCATGGTCAATGACATTGATTTCCCCATCATTTCGCAAAACAACACTAAGTAGCACGTGTTATAATTCAAAAGATAATAGGTTGTAAATAAAAAGTGGCACCTTTGCTCAAAACGTCATCCACTCTGTTGGAAGAAAATTGACCTGCTAATTGGCAAAGTCGGTAATTGAACTCGCAGTCTGCCATTGTTTGTTGTTAATTTCGGCACGTTGCGTGACGTCATACAAAGGAAGTCAAGTATGCATGACACGAACACCTTTGTGTAAAATAAGACCCGCTGTAAACGTCGGTAAAATTGAAAGCTTCTAAACTCGAATTTAACCGCGGAGAAAAGCAACTTTCATGCTAGATTATCCATCTGATGAATTTTCGTGATTTTGTACTACTTTATTTAAAACAAAGGAGCGTAGGAATAACTTTTTCTAAAAATCAGTTGTTGAGTTAGCCTGCAGAGTACAACGTTTTACTACTTCGGTACAACAATTTATACGCATCTACTGTTTACAACAATGCACTTCAGGGCACTTCCAGTTGAAACAGAAAATAAAAGGAGGCAATTACGCTTGGATTTTAATTGAATAAATAGACAGAACATTCATTTAAAGTAACCGATTTTTGAATTTTCATATCGATAATCGTTTTTCTTTTGTATATCGACCGATTAACCGATATTTCGATTAATCGTGCCAGCCCTAGTCTCCGGTAGTATTCCTTTGCGCGTGTCTACTGTTGCTATTAAGATAGACAGCGTGTCAATCTCCAAAAAATGACCAAAAAAGCAAAAATAACCCCAATGAGCATTTCGACAGGGGTGTGGGGGCAGTAGCCCCCATATTCAAAGGAATGCATAACCAGATAAATAAACTGGGGACCGCTAAACTGGAAGTCTTCCCAAGTCTGCCAATCTCAAGCGTGGTCGCGCATTTGAACGATAATTTTGATCGCGTGTTTCCGAGATTCCCCAGACCTGATAAATTTCCTAAAACCAAAGAATATCGCGAAATCTTATGACAACCTTAGATATCCATCAAAGATTCTATCAAATAATATTTTATCATTTGCATTTGGAGAATGACTGATCAAGTAGTCTTTCTCCGCTTTCACACTATATAGTAAAAACATAAAATTAGTAAAATTCCCACGATTTCTTACTCTCCGCCAATAACCTTGCAGCAGACGATTGACAGCTTCTTCAGCTCGAACTCCCCAGCTCAGGGAAAGTATAAAAGCCGGGACCAACGTCCGGGATCCGGAAACAATTCTCGGTACCAAAGTTTGCAAGCATCAAAATCATGCAAATATCAGCATGAAAATTGGAACATATGTTCATTATAGGGTCTTCTTAAAAATGGATCAACAGATTTTTATGACACTTGGTCATTTTTAGTAAACAGCCAAAATACTGGACCCTGTCAATCATTTTATACCCGGGACCAGTTTTTGCGGTAGTGACGATGTCAAGTATCCCGGAGGGGGGGGGGGGGGGGGGGGGGATGGTACTCTGATATTTGCATACATACGTAGGCTCGGGTCATTTTTTGGGTTCAAAATTTTGAATGTCAATTGGGTTTTCAAAAAAATAAATTTTTTATGGGGGTATGAAGATTTTGTGGATTTTTTTTTGTTTTTTCAGGGTCATCACAAAATTGGACTATATTTAGGGGTAATTTCTATGCATTTTAGGGTCTTTTCTTAAGGTCAAGGTACAGAACGGGGGTATTTTTTGGGGTTACTAAAATTTCAAATATTTTTTTTTTTGAATGCTTGAAATTCCTGATATTTTTTGGGGGTGAAGGGTAGATGCTGGGGCCGAGCCTAAGTATGAAGAAAAAATGAGAGTACCCCTTCCCCTCCCCCCTGGGTTAAGTATATTAAAAAATCACTAGAGAAACCTTTTTGATTCAAACTTTTTTTCGTTTCATTATCTACAAACTCCCAAAGAGTATAAAAATAAAAAAAATATTTGAATTGGTCAAGTATTCTAAGAGATAATCAGCCCAGGACCAATCCGGGACCAAAATTGTCATTAATTTTTCTATTGCGGTATTGACGATGTCAAGTATATTCAAAATTTTCAGAAGAGAAGCCTTTTTTATCCGAATTTATTCATATTGCCATCTACAAAAATCCCCAAGAGTATAAAAATAAGAAAAATATTTGAATTGATTGAACATTCTAAGAGACAATCAAACCGGGACCAAAGTCGTGATTAATTTATTTCTTTTACGGTATTGACAATGTCAAGTATATTCAAAAAGTTTCACTAGAGAAACCTTTTTAATCCCATTTTGTCATATTGTCATATGCAAAGATCCCAAAGAGAATAAAAATAAGAAAAATATTAATATTGATCGAATATCCTAAGAGATAATCAACCCGGGACCAAAATTGTGATTAATATTTTCTATTGCGGTATTGACGATGTCAAGTATATTTAAAAAGTTCCACTACAGAAACCTTTTTGATCCCATTTTTTCATATTATCATCTACAAAGATCCCAAAGAGTACTAAAATTAAAAAAAATATTTGAATTGATCAGATATTCTAAGAGATAATGAGCCCGAGACCAACCCAGGACCAAAACCGTCATTAATTTTTCTATTGCGGTATTGACGATGTCAAGGGAATTTCTATTTTAAGCCTTTAGAAACGTTTTAGATATCAATCTTATTTGGTACTTATCGCATCTTCAAGCAGAGAAGGCTCAGTCAAGTTTATGCCAATGCACAGCCTCGCCTGAGCTTTCGCTGCTTGCATTAAACTAGAAAGAAAATCTTGAAATTAGGTACATGTGTTTGTCGCAATTTAAAGCAACGAAGGCTCAGTCGAGTTTATGCCAATGCACAGTCTCGCCTGTGATTTCGCTGCTCGCATCAGATGAGAAAAATATGGAAATTTGCTATTTCTGGAATTTTAAAGCTGTTGTCAGACACAGCAGACTTTGGTGATTTAGTACTCTTAGCAGATTCAACGGACATCTGGGACACACCATAACTTTAGCAGATACAACGGACATCTCGGACACAACAGACTTCTAAAATTTATGATAAACGGGATGATTTTAATTTCGAAATAGTAAATTTCCCATTTCTTGATGGAGATGTTCCTCGCTCCCCTTCCTATGGTGTATATATTTCTCAGCTTAACCGTTTTGCTAGAGTGTGTTCTAATGTTGATGACTTCAACAACAGAAACTTATTTTTAACTGCTAAGTTATTAAAACAAGGTTATAGATATCATAAAATTCGAAAAGCGTTTTCTAAATTCTACCGCAGAAACTCAGAGTTAATTGTTAAATGCAACATTGGGTTAAAAACTCTTCTGCAACAAGGCATATCAGAACCTATATTTTACGGTGATTTAGTTTATAAATTCAAAAGAATTGTTGAAAACCTAATTTTAGTGATCAATTCAAAAAGATAGTAAAACGTTATATAAGGGTTGGATATAACTTGTATATCATGCAACAGTCTGCATGCCTAGTTTTAAACCCAATCACGGTTTATAGCTATGGTTTCCTCTTTAATTGCACGACGTTGGGTCAGGCCTCAGACTCTATGAGGGCTCTGACGTAAAGTTTTAATCGGTGGGTTGGTGCCTGATGCTTATCTGTAGCTGGACCCACCGTGGCTCAACTTGAGGGTTTCTTTAGCTCTGACTATCTGTGAGTCATGAGCCCTTTTCTTTGTTTCATCATGGTGTGTTAATTTGATTGGAGTGTTTCTCCATGATGATACATTGCATTAGTTAGAAAGTCTCCATGGGCGCTGAGCATTTCTTGTACTTCAACTTCAACAACAGCAGAATCTAGGGCGAAGATTTGTCCCCAGTAAAATGCATTTAAGCCCCCCCCCCCCCCCCCCCCCCCGGTGACTTAAGCTACTGTCCGTTCTAAGGCGGTGTTTCTGTTGTTGTTGACTTTTTTTTATTGTTACTCCCATTGTGGGAGTCTGTTATTGTTCTATGTTTTGTTGTACGTTGCTCTGTGTCCGTTCTAGTATTGCAATCATCTTGATGGGGAAGAGAGAGCTGGTTGCTTTGCTTAATTTGTCTTCATGGTGTCATGTGATGGTTGAGCAGCTCTTCCTCGCGGTGCCACAGGATTGTCTGTGGTTTGTGATTGTGGTATTTCCTGATCATACTCGCTTACTATTTTTCTGTGCTTTAGTACTCTTTTGCAGATTCAACGGACATCTCAGACACAACAGACGTGGGTGCTTTATCAGACTTCGGTGCTTAATAACTCTTAGGAGAGTCAACGGACAGCTCAGACACAAGAGACTTTGGTGCTTTAGTACTCTAAGCTGAGACAACGGACATCTCAGACACAACAGACTTCGATGCTTTAGTACTCTTAGCAGATTCAATGGACATCTCAGACACATCAGACTTCGGCGCTTTAGTACTCTTAGCAGAGTCAACGGACATCTCAGACACAACAGACGTGGGTGCTTTATCAGACTTGGGTGCTTAATAACTCTTAGGAGAGTCAACGGACAGCTCAGACACAACAAACTTTGGTGCTTTATCAGACACATCCGGTGCTAAATAACTCCTAGCAGAGTAAACGGTCGAGGTCAGCACCAGACTCGTAGACGACATCAATGGAATCATCTTGTAGATTGTCAGCCAAATACCTTCCTTGGCTAGGGCGAGGATCAAACAATAGGACATTGTTTTAAGAGTAGCATCTCATGTAGCATGAATTTTTAAGCTCAAGTCGTGAGATGCTGGAGTATTAGGATTTTTATACCCAGCTCATTTATTGTTGTTGTTGTTGTTGTTGTTGTTTGTTTTTGTTTTGTTTGTTTTTGTTGCTTTACGTCCCATGTCAACAGCTATGGTCATTGCGGGACGGTCAGTTCACTTAACCACACTTTTTCCTGGGCAGGCTTGGACAAGCGATTAACCAGTAATTTGTGCACATACTTTCGCTTGTAACTGACAACAACCCTTCTTGAATGAATCAGCGGAAGGGAGGAGAATGACGGTAGAATTTTTTTCATGATCAATCTCCACGAAAGTATGGGACCTGGCCGGGATCAAACTCCCGACCCCTGGATCTGCAGTTAGACACGCAGCTGTAGCCAGACACGTTACCGACTGCGCTACGCGGCCAGGTATTGTTGTTGTTGTTGTTTTTTGAATAAGTGAAATTCGCCAACGTAAACTGTTCGCATATTATTGAGGGTCTGGTCTTCACTATTTATTAAAAGTTTAGCCCATTATTCATCTCAGTAAAATTTGGGGTTATTCATTAAAATAAGACCAATTATACATTAAAAGTTAGAAATGTGGCAATAAAATCTGACTATTCACTATTCATTAATTTTTCTTCAATTCATTAAAAATATATGATTATTCATTAATTATAGGCACTCTTTATTCACTATTGATTATTTTTGGCTCATTATTCACTATTCATTATAAAAAGGGCCATTATTCACTAATCATTATATCCCATCCAGACCCTCATTATTTTGCATGTTAATTTGGCCGCCAAAGATAACTTGATTGTCCATTGTTTCTATAATGCATCATAATAATGTGAGCTCCTATCATAATTAAATCTCGTTAGCTAATGAATTAATCATATACAATTATGGGCGTGATTAGTTAAATTCCCTAACACTCTCGTTAAAAGTGGGTTATCAAGTCATTAAGTGCTTAATACAAACTCAACTGCTATAACGTATAGCTTTAAATTCTGAATTTCAGCCAATCCAAATATTTTTTTATTTTCATACTCTTTGATGACAAAACGAAATATATTGACATCTAAAAAGGTTTTATAGGCAAAACTTGAAATTCCCTTGGCATCATCAACGCCGCAATAGAAATTATAAATGGCGATTTTTGTCCCGGGTTGGTCCCAGGATTAATTTCTCTTAGAATATTAGATTAATTCAAACATATCTTTTTTTATTTTTATACCCTTTGGGATCTTTTAAACAAAAATATGAAAAAATGGGATTTAAATGGTTTCTGTAGTCAAATTTTAGAATATACTTGAAATCTTCAATACCGCGAAAACTGGTCACTGGTCTAAAATGCATGACAGGGTACGGTATTAGTTCTAGTAATTAAAAAAAAATCAAAAGTCATAAAAATCTTTATATGCATTTTTAAGAAGACCCTATTATGAACATGTGATCCAATTTTCAGGTCGACATTTACATTTTAAAGCTGCATAGTCTGTAACTTTTGATCTTATAATTTTTAAAATAATGTTTCTATTTTTCAAGAACACAGTAAAAACTAAAATTCAGGTATACATTTTGCCAATTTCGTAAATCTTTACAAATTATTAGTATCAAAACAACAGCATTTATGTTAAAACTTAACTGTCTATGATTATTGGAGGGACGCAAATAATTACCAACAAGAGAACAAACACCCGTTTTTTATAAAATAATTCACTTTTCCATGCAGTTTTCAGTTATAGTGAACAGATTTATTGTGAAAACTTAACTTAATTCTGCTTTTACAAATGATTTAAAAAGAAAAGATTTTTTTTTGAAAAATGTTCATAGTTGCAGACTTAAGTCTCTTTAAATACCATTTTGATGTTTGCTAACTTTGGTCCCGGAATTTGGTCCCAAGTTTCGGGAGTTGGTCCCGGCTTTTACACCCCCAGCTCATAAAATGTGCCTTCTAAGTAAGAATACCGCCGTTCATTTGTCGGTGCATTCGCATTTTACAGTCAGGAAGATTTTTTAAGTTTCCCCTCTATCCTAGATATATACTATAGAAAAACTGGCCTGCCGCACCATTAATTATTTATTGAACTGAAAGGATAAATAATTAGAAGAGTTTGAATTGTTAATCAAGAAGAAAAGGTAAAATATGTGTTTTTGATCTCTAGGACCTAGTATTAAGACCCCAGGCCCAGTATATGGGCCCTAGTTTTGGAAAACAGTGTACATACACCCTGAGAGAAACCATATGGACCAGCACACTCTATTTTGGTATTTATAGCTTATGCACAAACAGTGAAGTTCCAGATGAAATATCGCAACATGCAATTCATCTGTATCTACACTGTTTTCTCAGAACCACTGCGCTCCCAAAATGCATTTAATTATAACCTGTGATCCCACAATATATACAATGTACCATCCCGAGGTATGCAAAAATTTTGACGTGAATAAATTGCAGTATATTTCTCCTATGTGTGAAATACAAACACATTACTGTATTTAAATTAACACTTTTTGGTGATTGCACTGGGTGGAAATGTACACCGGATATTGCTCCAAAATGAGCCAATATATACTAAATGACGAGAAAATACACAAAACGAGGGTAAGCAAATGTGGAATTTCTCCTCTTTAATTATTTGTTCGGTACCTGGCAGGGGGCATTTTAGAGTCAGTATACCCATATGAAGCACATCTAACACATGGATTGGTATAAAACACTGTAGATGATGGTGAAAATCACAAAATAAGGGCCGTGCTCACTCGAAATGTATACTCCACTCCCAAAAAAGAACATTATTGAAACATGTAAGAGAGCTATCCAAATTCTGAATCGGCCAATCTTTTTTAATGTCAATTAAATATAATTACAGACAATTTCAGCCACGTTGGTTAAAATTTGACCAGATACAGCTCCAAACCAATAGCCAGCTAGTCACCAAAATGGTACTGGGGATTGATAAGAAGTGTACTGGGTAATGCATGTTTTCTAAATTTGGTTTACTGAGGATTGGCAATAGATTTATAGTCTTTTATGTTCCCCTACCGGTCAAAGTAAGGAAGGGTGCAAAGATCAGGAATCGATACAATCAAATAACACACCTGACCTAGGATACCAATGGGAAAGTGACAAACTTTAAGTTAAACACATCAAACGAAAGCCAAGAGATCAGCCCTCTCCCAGCAGGTAACCACAGGGCACGTATAAACAGACACTCACAGAGTAATAAAGAGGGCAATGATCAAGAATCGATACAATCAAGCACCACACCTGACCCAGGATAACAATGGGAAAGTGCCAACGTCACAATTCGACATCAAAAACGAGAGCCAAGAGGTCAGCTCTTTCCCAGCAGGAACAAAGGCACAATAAACACAAGACAGAAAAAGCATAAAAGATCCACAAAAGAAGTACCACCTTGGAATGGTCAGTAACATATATTACTAGAAGGCTTAAACAGGTTGCACAGTGCCAACCTCACCCTAAATTCAGATGTTGATCAAGACACACAGATATTTGGTTTGCATGAAAGACCTCTTACTTATCAATGCATCATCTCCTAGAACCTATAAATCAAGATATAACAAGGAGATAAAGCAAAGAGAAGGACTCAACAGTAAATAAAACTGAATACCCGAGCAAAGAAACCCAACTGGTAAAACCCCAGTGGGCCCGACAAACAGCCAAAGCATCGTGCCCCTACAATCTCATCAATAGATTAGTCTTTAAGTCGGAACCGTCAAAGAGTCTGAAGTCAGACCCACCGGGGTGCAATTACAGAGAAAAGCAAAGTTACCAGCCGTGATTGAGTTGACCACCAAGCATGCAGTCTGTTGCAATACATTAATGTTATAGCCTATCTTTTTATAATGGGAAATTATTTTAATGAACTGCACTGAAAAATTATTAAAACCAACAATCTTCTTCAATTTATACACCAAGTCACCATAGAACTCAGGTTCCAAAAGTCCTTGGCACAAGAGAGATTTAAGTCCAACTTGGAATTTAGATATCAAATCATAGTATCCTCTATAAAATTTAAAAAAGGTTTTGCGAAGTTTATGATACCGATAGCCTTGTTTAAGAAGTTTCTGAGTTAACAATTTATTGCAAGTGTTGAAGTCAGTAACATAGCTAGGTGCTCTAGCAAAACGAAGTTGAGAGATATAGATTCCATAGGATGTAGAGCGAGGAACATCACAGTCTAAAAATGGGAAATTGACAATTTCAAAATCAAAGTCGTCACGTCAGTTTATCATAAATTTTAGTAGAAACAATATCATTAGAAATTGACAAATGCAAGTCTAAAAATGTGGCTTCGGTATCAGAGATATTGGCTTAATTAAGTTGGAGCTCTGAACGGTACATTTGACTTACCATATTGTCAAAATAAACATTATTAATCTTTAAAATATCATCCAAATATCTGGATGTAGTGTTAAACGCATCAATAGCATCAGCCTGCTTATCACCAGAAAGGGACATCATAAAGTCCCTCTAATAACAAAACAGGAATTAATCGGCAACCGGGGGAGCACAATTAGTGCCCATAGGAATTCTAAGTACTTGTCTATACAGTTTTGGTGCCGAATCGAAAAAAAATGTTGTCCAACAAAAAGGCCAGCACATCAAAAACATTTTGACAAGCAATGCATGATACTTTTTAGGTTATTCCGAAGTAAAAAATGCATTTGTGTCATTACATGCAAGGTAAGGAGAACCTTCTCTCTGGGGGTTCTTTCAATAATTTTATCTTTATTCAAATTATGAGGTAAAGTAGTGTAAAGACTAGAAAAATCATAAGTAGACATACTGGTCGCATTGAAATATCTAGCTTTAAGTTTATCTAAAATTTCACCTGAATTTTTAATAGACCATAATAGGTTTTTGCTGGATCTCTCATATACCTTTTCACAGTACTTGATAACATGTTTTTAACAGCGGTAAGACACGAGATTAACAATTTAGAAAGCTCTGTTGTCGTACAAGAACTAGAATTAGCAATAAATCTTGCTTTATAGGTTTTTATGAAGTTTAGGTAACCAGAACAACGTAGGAACTTTGTTTTGATTTTCTTTAGTTGTGAAACCAAAATGTAGGGCTGTATGACAACCATGCCCATCGACAATCACTATTAAGAGTATTAATATAATACAACCATCAAACAACTACAACATATTTAGCAGCTTTATCTCCTGGAACCAAAACATAGTTCATATGAAAATCCTGGATACCTCGTTTAAATTGTCGAAAAGAAGATTTAGGTTTAGGGGGTAAAATATGTGTATTACGAGAGTAAAATGAAATACGAGTATCAATAATTTAAAAAATGTTAATCTTCCATTCCTTCAACATTTTCCCCTTTGCACCAACGAATACTAAAGTCATTTAAAGAAGCAGCGATCTCTCTACAACATTTAGGGAAATCAATATTAGAGGTAAATCTATATTTAGGACATTTAGAAATAATATTGCGAACTCTAGCGTCAGGAATGACATTTAGATTACCTGTAATCACATGCCCTGCAGAGGGATATAAATGATTAGAATTTTGACAATCTCTGGAGCCAGGAGTATTGGAATCTTTATCTATATCCATTACAATTTTATTAAAGTTAAATATAGTAGACATAAATGGTTTGTTATATTTACATGAAACGATAGGAGTTTCAGAATTATTAAAAGACTGGTTTGTGGACTATAGGTTTGCTCTCTTCCGTCTGTCAGTCTGCCAGTCCGTCTGTCCTTACAGACTCTCGGTACATTATTAGACAATCTGCTATGTGCAGGAGTGTTTAGTGAGCTTAGGATTAAAATGAGTTTGAAGGGTTAACCTTTTGTGGTTAACCTTATAATGTAATGGCCACAGACCATTAGGAACATCAGAACGTTCAGTTTGTCCTTTGAGTATGTCCATCCATTCGCCCGTCAGTAACACTTTCATGTTCGGTGATATTTCCTTCAAGTGTAGGCCAATTTCATTATTACACATACCTATATTATAACCAGTAGCACGAAGGTATGTCGCACACAGTACTTAGCCACTAGGTCAAGGTGACACCTTTGACTCAAACTTGATCAGAAGAGGCAATACTCAGAATCTCGTTTCTTCTTCTACAAGGGCTGAGCAAATTCATTTTAACTTTACATCATTATTTCCATTAGGATGAATTCTAAGTAGGGGTTTGGTAAGAGACAAACGCTTGCACCCACAAGGCCCTGTGTTTAGATAGCAGCATGACAATATTTATAGAGTTTTATTATCCTGTTTTTTTTAGAAAATGTATATTATTTTTGCATCAAAGTTGGTACCGTCGTACATCCACGGTACATCTGTCTGTTTGAGTGTTTGTAAGTCCGTCCATCACGGTTCTTGAAATTGCATCACCTCCTTAACCGTTGGACGTAACACCTTCGAACTTTGCAGATGACGCAAAGGGGTACTGTACAACCTTTAGTGTGAATTTGACAAGATCAAAGGTCAAATAATGTATTTTTCTTGTAAACACATCTCCTAACGCAGTAACTTAAAAGCTTTTCAGGTGCGTAGGTCACATAATCTATATGGTACTGAGCAATATTTCCAGTGACAAAGATCCAGGTCAAATAATGAATTTTCTTCTTATTGCATCTTGTCCTAAACCGTTGAACTTAACACCTTCAAATTATTCAGGCAGATACATTGGGCAACGTTTTGTGATAAGGGTAAAATAGGTATTTACGATAGTGTGCAACAAAGGAATCTTCTAATGCATACACTTTTGTTTTGGCAATTTCTTGAAATCTTGAATTTTGAATTTAAAATATTTTGGAATACATTAGAACCATTAGAACAATGTTTTCCGGTGATACATGCTTATTTTAGAGACACGTTACTTAGAACTTTTAAAATATGGAAGTTTGAATTGAAAACTTCAAAAAAAAACTAAAGTCGCAAGTTTACCATTTTTCAAACAAATCAATACGGAAAACAGAATAGTAATTTGTCACTGTATTCCATTTTTATAATTCTGGATTATTTTCAAAGGTTAGTCAGTTTGCATTCTATTATTCATTGAATAAAATGAAAACCTTCCAAGAAGCTCTAGCGATAAGGCGTATATTTTCCCTAGTTGACATGATTACAAAAGCTAAATTTTCAAATTGCCCTAATGATTTTTAAATTCATTTGTTTGGGTAGTATAATATGTATAGTTAGCATCAAAATACCTTTCAAAGCGATTCATCATTTACAAAGCCTTGAAAACTTGCGCTTTCTACTCCCACCCGTCATTTTACGTCTTTATACTGGGTGTCGTTTAGACCAGAATTTTAGTAAATCCATTATAGGTTTTCAAAAAGTTAAAGTACTAGATTATTAAGGATATCAATGCCCTTCGTTTCCAAAACTTTGCAGCATTCCTTCTGCGCATGGGTACGAAATATACTTAAAATTGTGATGTTTGTCATATAAAAGATGAAACTGGTGTCTATCAGTTTGTTTTTAGATGCTTCCCCCTCCCCCTTGACCCAAGATGCCCGTTGGACAATTGAACGTCATAATATAAATATACAACTTTTGTAAAGGGCGTCTTGGGTCTAGGGGGGGAGGGGTTGTATGAGCGAAAGAAGACATCAATCATCTAACAAAAATAGACCACTTTGCAAGATGGTCGTTTTTATTGTACATCAACTGTATTAATATATGAGGGTCTAGATGGGGTATAATGATTAGTGAATAATGGCCATTTTTTATAATGAATAGTGAATAATGAGTCAAAAAATAATGAATAGTGAATAATGAGGGCCTAAAAATTAATGAATAATCCTATTTTTTAATGAATTGAAGAAAAAATTAATGAATAGTGAATAATCAGATTTCTTTGCCACCTTTCTTACTGTTAATGAATAATTGGTCTTATTTTAATGAATAAGCCAAAATTTTAATGAGATGAATAATGGGCTAAATTTTTAATGAATAGTGAATACCAGACCCCCCATCCAGACCCTCATATATACTATACTCTATCGTGATGAATGTAGGACGATTGTTTACCTTAGTTAAACGGTCTATTTCCCACACATGTTACTGAATAGCAAGCACAGGTGATGATCAAAATAAATTCCCATTCAAAACGAAGTAGAAGGATAACCTGTTTTAATAATAAGAACTAGAGGACAAGGGTACATAGACGGCTCGTCTATATGTATTTGTTGAGTGTGCCTAGTGTCCCCATTCGTTATTTCAACAAAATAAAATGAAAGTCGTATTTAGGGAAATAGCCCGCCTTATCGCTAGAAATTCTTTCTATCTTCTTTATCTATAAACACACACACACACACACACACACACACACACACACACACACACACACACACACACACACACACACACACACACACACAACAACAACAACAACAACAACAACAGCAACAGCAATAAGGCAACAATAAACAATCAATCAACAAAAACAACAGAGCCACCGCCTTAGAAAGCTCAACCGAAGTCACTGAGTGCTTAAGTTAATTTTACTGCCAAATATTCGCCCTAGATTCTGTTGTTGTCAAACAAGGAAAAATGTTAAGCTCGCTTGGAGGCTTCCATACTTATCCAATGTACCATCATGGGGAAACAATCAAATATATAATCATATTGCCAGGAAACAAAGAAAATGGCTCTCAATTCAGTGACAGTCAGAGCTAAAGAAAACCCCCAGCTGAGCCACGGTGGGCCAAGCTAAAGGCAAACATCAGGTGCTGACCTACCGATGGAAGTGATATGCCATAGTCGTCATAGGGTCTGAAGTTTGACCCACCATGAATTTCATGCATTTCTTATTCCAAATGACGTTTTTTTTATTGTTCAGCGTGACAAATGAAATTAAAATTACCTCACTGAAACACATAATTGTGCATAAATTCGACTTTTTTGTGTCTTTTGATTTTGACCCTTTCAAATTAAATAAGCTGTATTTTGCATAATGCTCAAGGAATTGTTTTGAAATTTTCACACATGATGTGAATAATATTGAATTTGTGTTTAATAACAGAATATTGAAATTGTTTAACATAATTAAGCTTTAGTAGTAAGTTGTTTACTGTATGCGTTGGAAGATTCCTTAAGAAAAATGCACCATCGACTGATGTCTAAATTAGTTCAATTTTTATTTTATGAACTCTCATATTGTACCATGTGCAGTTAACTTCTTGTGCTTTATAATAAATTGATGCTTTATGACGAAGCACGAGCAAAAATAAAGTACTTAAACTATTATATGTGTTGCCTATCACATGCTCAGCGTCCACACGAATAGCACATGTCTGAAAAAGCTACTATTATGTGCCATAGTCCAAAACAAAACATACTTTTTTCAAACGTCTACGACTATTTTACTTGAGACTCGAAGAATAAGAAAAATAGTCAGAACCAGGAAGTGGATTGCCTGTGCGTTGGTTTATGAATTCATAAATGCGCTAAAAAGGCATACTGAGAACTGAAAGCAGGATGTTGTGGATGAAAACGCCTCGTTTTGCAAGCAAGAAAAGAACAAGTTAAAACTTTTTAGAAAAGCTTGTCATCTTTAAGATCCATTTCTAATGTGTGATGTAAATTAAACATAAACAGTACATACATTGATATCTCTTATCTTTTTTATTTGACAAATGAAACCCTTTCTAAACAAGGGTTTACTCAAATCAACTGTCTATATATCAGCAACTTCTAAATAATTGAACAGCTTTGTATTCCAGATTATGCCCGCTTAAAGTTGAATGCCTATGATATCAGAGATAAACTTATATCTGAGAGAAATATTAATTGTCTGCAATAACATTGTATTTTACAGAAACTCTGAAGATTTTATTTCTGTGACTGATCTGTTTACATTTTGTAGATATACAATATAGTAATAGTGCTGTTAAGATGCACACAACGCCATTCTGGTCACTGCACTGTAGACAATTGAAGGGTGATAACCCTTACGCACTGATGGATTCTACATTCTAATATAACACAATAAACTTGAGATGATTCATCGTATACATTGAGGTGTTACAGCTTATGATTTCCAACAAAAAATTGTATTTCTTTCTTTGGAGATTATTTTTGTCTTAGCAAACACTGTAGACCTGAAAAGCAACATTTATCTGGATATTTATTCTTTGCCAAAGTACACATTTAGGAGTCACTGGTAAAAAGTAAGTGGGTTCATTAGTGGTCTGAACGTGTGCTTAAATTTAAGCATGCTGGAAAATTTTATAAAGTTATGTTGTCGTCTGCTGTTTTTTTGGTTGTATTTTTTTTCAAAATAATCTGGGTCCAGTTCATTTGAAAAGTTTAAAAAAAATATCAGCGACGGCAAAAGTATTCTGTAGCAGACTTCAGCGCCAGTTATGAGCTCTTTAGCCTGCTAAAGACTACTTTTGTCGTCCCTGTCCACTTTGCCAACTGGCCATGGAGTAATCATTGTGTATAGCTAAATGTTCAAACATATAATGACAGTTGAATAATCTGAAAAGATAAAAAGCCAGTATTACTTGATGAATCTTTATGTGTGTTTGTATCAAGCAGGCTAGAGGTCGCTATACATCTATACATGTTTGCTTCTTCATAGTTATTTAATGCCACTTTCAAAATGTTTCAGTTATTTCGATTTGAAGTTTATTTAACTTTATTTAACAATGATTTCTGGGTGAAAACCAGTACTTAGTAATGTAAGAAAGGGGGCAAAGATCAGGAATCGATACAATCAAGCTCCACACCAATCCCAGGACACCACATGGGAAAGTGGCAAACACAAAATAAAACATCACATGCAAAAGTGCCAAGAGGTCAGCCCTTTCCCAGCAAGTGGTTCATAAGGACCTGCTGAAGCACAGGGACTTGAGCAAGTCTATCCATTCTCTTTGAATGTTGACATTCAACTGAACATAAATCAGTTGAACTTCATATTTTATATAGAAAGGATACAAAAGCGCATCGAAAGCGTAGCCCCATTGCCTAGGTTGTAGCAAGGTCGCAGCTACATCGCAATCAGCGCAGACTAAGCATAGCAAGATCTTCCCTGTTGTAGTGGGATCGTAGCAAAAGCGTAGTAGAAGCATAGTGGAAGCATATTGGAAACATCAAGTCCCCAAATCATATGGCTGTCTACGCTTCCTCAGCAATTTGGAATAATTTCAGAAAAAATCCGTGATCGCTATGAGCGTAGTGGAATGCGGAGGGGGGGGGCTTAGCCCGCAATGGGGGACTTATTTGAGCGAAAAGTCAAAGTCCCTTCATTTGCTAGGCATGAGTTTTTAAAGAAGTACTAGATTGATCTATAATACGGATGAGCAAATGTATGAAATAAGTAAAAGCTACTCTGAAACTCTTCTAGCTATTTAGATATTATCTTTCAGCAACTTGTATTATCATAGAATCTTCAAGTTGTTTTAACGTTGTTATTTATGACGTTGACAAACGTGAATTTTGGTGCTAGCCTCAACCTTGTATGGAAATTAAATAAAGTTTCACGTTTGTACATTGAAGAAAGAAATTACTTGTCAGGTCCACTAGTGTAATATCATATCTTATCATATTTTAACCCTTTTAAGAATATGTTTGACTTCACTACAGCTCGTGACTGGGACTGTGTGGCGGCGGTAGAATGTCTCCCTGCCCTTCACTATAGTGTAGATTTTATTTTCTTGCCCTTTGGGATCATGGGTTTCATTGTGGAACTTTGAAACTATTTGAGGGTCACTGATGAGGCCTAACTGGCCGAAACTAGCTAGTCTGACCCAGAAAATATGCACACTCTAGTTTTAGCTCTTTGGTGCATTCTTTGCTTCCAAAGGAAACCCTTTTAAGAATATGTTTGACTTCACTACAGCTGGTGACTGGGACTGTGTGGCGGCGGTAGAACGTCTCCCTGCCCTTCACTATAGTGTAGATTTTATTTTCTTGCCTTTGGGATCATGGGTTTCATTGTGGAACTTTGAAACTATTTGAGGGTCACTGATGAGGCCTAACTGGCCGAAACTAGCTAGTCTGACCCAGAAAATATGCACACTCTAGTTTTAGCTCTTTGGTGCATTCTTTGCTTCCAAAGGAAACCCATTTAAGAATATTTGACTTCACTACAGCTGGTGACTGGGACTGTGTGGGGGCGGTAGAATGTCTCCCTGCCCTTCACTATAGTGTAGGTTTAATTTTCTTGTCCTTTGGGATCATGGGTTTCATTGTGGAACATTGAAACTATTAGAGGGTTACTGATGAGGCCTAACTGGTCGAAACTAGCTAGTCTGGCACAGAAAATATGCACACTCTAGTTTCAGTTCTTTGGTGCGTTCTTTACTTCCAAAGGAAACCCTTTTTAAGAATATATTTGACTTCACTACGGCTGGTGACTGGGACTAAGTGGCAGCGGTAGGACGTGTCCCTGCCCTTCACTTTAGTGTAGGTTTTATTTTCTGGTCCTTTGGGATCATGGGTTTCATTGAGGAAATTTGAAACTATTAGAGGGGTCACTGATGAGGCCTAACTGGCCGAAACTAGCTAGTCTGGCCCAGAAAATATGCACACTCTAGTTTCAGTTCTTTGGTGCATTCTTTTCTTCCAAAGGAAACCCTTTTAAGAATCTATTCCACAAACAAACAAAGTAGACCCTGATCTGGTCTGCTCTGTTTTTAATAGTGTGAAAAGACCTCTATATGAGGTGAGGGTTAATAAAACATTAGGAGTTGGGGGCTTTTATGACGCAACTTGACTGATTGCATTTAAAATCTAAATTATTTGGACCCTCTCATGTTTTTTTTTCGCGTTTGCGTATTAGTCACCTTTCAAACATGCATGTGCTGCCATCTAGCGGGACCAAATGCCTAAACTTCGGACTATGAATTTATACGGGTCCCTGGTTATTAGCTGTTTTCATGCTGAACTTAATTGCTGGCAATTGCTGGCATTTTAACATCCATAAGCATGGCAACACATCTTTTTTTTATTCACAATTTAAATCTTATAATTTGATCTGTAATCTCACCTGATTAATTCTTTGCTTGGCTCTTGGAAAGTTGAGCTTTAACCCCAGGCCCCACAGAGCTTGTGATCTCTTGGCGACTGATTTTGTTTCAACCTTCGTGACCACTGCCACTGTTTTTTCTATTACTATATGGTGTTGACCGATCGCCGCACATTCGACGATCTTTTAGCATTTAGTCAGCCATCTGTCGGAGACAGATCGTCGGCGACAGATCAGCGATCGGTCAGCTACTGGTCAGGGATTGGTCGGCGACTGATGGAAGACTGGTCTGTGACTGGATGGAGACTGTTCTATCGTCAATTTTTAAGAAAGAAAATGTTTGGAAAGAATATAACCATTTCTATGCAAGTTGCCACCTTGATAATATATTAGATAAAGTTGTTTTGCTCACAACAAATCAAAACGCTGCATGTGTGGTTGTGATGATTCTGCTGGGACCTACTAGCTCTGAGCTTACATTTTCAGCATTTGATATATTGGCTCAATTTGTCTCTAGGACAGCTGAGATCATCATCAGAATCAGGAGTCTGAATATCAGTAGTAATTGTCACCATCTGATTTGGTACTGCTGTCTTTTCTACCACATCTATGCCCCATGATGCACACACTTTCAACACTTGTAGGATGGCAAGATAGCCTCATGTTGAAGTTTGCACTGCGATTGTTCGCCAGTCAGTGGCCGATTAGTTGCCGACTAGTTGCTGAAGATTTCACAGCCAAAGTATTCATGAGGTCAGTCGATGACAGATCGGCGATCAATTGCCGACTGTTCCGCGTTTTTGAAAATCTACAAAACCTTTGCAACTAGTCTGGCCTGGACTTATTTTGTACCGCGACCGATCACCGACCTTGCTGAGATCTTATTGCCACCTTTGTAAAACCTCGCAGCTCTGTGGGACCGGGGCTTTAGAGACACTATTTACGCATATTAAGCAAATTAGCCTGGGATCTAATTTAGCATACTGGGCACCACCCCCACCCCAGGACAATTTTTCTTTGGTGCCAAATTGTTCATCAGTACCTCCAGATGCGAAACAATTTCATCCTTAAAAATTTGCCTTAAAACATGATTATACATTGTTTTGCATCAAACACAGTACAATGGTGAAAATCACAAAAAGGAATGTTGTGCTTGAGCTATAATGTATAATGAAGTGTATAATGAAGTGTCTGCTTGATCATTGAATTGAAAATGAAAGTAGAAAGACAATAAAGGGAATATTTCATAAAAATTAGATAATACTGACTTAAACTACGTGTAATTTAAAGTTCGTGCTCAGCCCAGTTGACCATGAAAAGCCCACAACCCCGAGGCATTGTCCCTGTTTTTAGTGTGCACGCACCCATGTTTTTGTTTTATTTCTTACTTGGGTATATACGCAAAAAATGCTCTGAAGAGATTGGACTAATGTGCAGGCTCACGTCATTTTATGTAACTTATTGCACATGTACATAGTCACCCCTAAGAATATTATATGCAAAGTCATCCAGTGAGACCCCCCACCTATGTTTCAGCCTGTATTTGGATCCAAGTCTCTATGTTTTGTATGTAAAGAGCAAAGGCGCTGAAGAGATTTATATTTGTACAGGTTTAACTAAGTCTTTCCTGTTCACATACCCACATATAGGGTTTTTTAACGCTTTAATGATCCTCAAGCATAAAAAACTGACTTTGTTGCATACATTGCATTTGCGCAAACTAATCGGCGCCTTTGGTATTCCCTCTGTGTCAGCCTGCACATGCAAAGTTTCCACATTTTACCTTCTCTCTGAAGCTGAGCCTGGTCACATACTTTTTTGCGTAGCGGCCCATGAAGTCGCGTACATTCACAGGCTTATGTCTTTGGCAGCCTATTAGTGATATCAGACCGCTTTAGTTTCAGCCAGTGCACTAATTGCTTTCCCTATTATTTTTATGCAAGCATTGCGATTTGCACAGCTTTGTATGAGCCGCTTTGTCGCTCGCATTTTAGTATAAAGCTTGTAGACGCTATATTTTTAAAGGCCACAATGTGCATGCAACATATAACTGAGAGCGATATCTTAAACATAACATAAATAGTTCCAAACATCAATTTTACTTTAAGCTTCAATGCAATACCCAGTACACTAAAATACAATATACCCGTACACTTAATCCGAGATTTATCAATCCCCAATACCGTTTTCATGACTAACTGACCATTGGTTTGTAGCCGAAATTTCATCCTACATAGCTGAAATTTTCAGTTTTAATATATACTCCTCGCCAAAAATTTAGCATAATGCGAAAACAGATTCAAAGAATTTATACAAACTAATACTATTTAATTATGAACATTTTTCACCAGAAAATATCATTGCATTCTGATGCATCAATGTGTATGGGAAGTCCAAAAACCTATTTTCATTTGATTCTGTACAACAATGGTATGGTAAGAACGCATGCGCAATGTCGCCCAAAGCTACACATTTTGAAAGCGAAAACAAGTTTGTGTTTGAACTGATAGAACTTTACGTTTTTGTTAAGAAAACACATTGTGATCAGCAAAAATGTTTCAGATGATGTCTTTGATAGATTACTCACTAATAACTGAGGGTCTGGATGGGGTATAATAATTAGTGAATAATGGCCTTTTTTATAATGAATATTGAATAATGAGCCAAAAAATGAATAGTGAATATTGAGGGCCTAAAAATAATGAATAATCTTATTTTTTTAATGAATTGAAGAAAAAATTAATGAATAGTGAATAATCAGATTTCTTTGCCACCTTTTATACTGTTATTGAATAATTGGTCTTATTTTAATGAATAACCAAAAATTTTAATGAGATGAATAATGGGCTAAATTTTTAATGAATAGTGAATACCAGACCCCCCATCCAGACCCTCATTACTAGTGCCACCAGGCTCGGCGTCTTCTCAGAAATCGACGTCAATAACGGGTGTATCCTCCTCAACGCTGGTGTAGCTCTCGAACTCGCTGTGACATACCTTGCACTAGTTTAAAAAAAACGTGGCTGTAAATTGTTCCACTCATTGACAAGTGCACGTACAAGGTCATCAAGCGTGACGACGTCATTTTGTTTGCAAACGTTACGTCCCATGCGGTCCCAAACCTGTTCGATGGGATTCATATCGGGGCTCCTGCTCGGCCTCTGAAGATTCTCAATCCCCTCCTGTGCAAGAGAATCTGTAACAATACGTGCCCTATGCGGATGGACATTGTCGTCTTGAAATATGGGGCGTGCTGCTTGATGTGCTTGGAAATGTGGATCCACAATAGGCTCAAGGATATCGTCAATGTAACGTTGCCCTGTCAAAGTTTGTCTAACAACCTTGAGATCAAGCTTGTGGTCATGGCTAAAGCAGTCCCACACCATAATGGATCTGCCACCGAACATTTCAGTTTCAGCAAAGACGTTATCTTGAAATGGATCCTGTCCACGTCGGCGCCATACTCGAACATGCCCATCCGTAAAGCATTACAGAAAACGGCTCTCGTATGACCAGTAGATATGGCGCCACGTTCTTAATTTCCAACGAAGTTTGTTAGCGGCCCAACTGCACACAATTGCGTCGATGATCAAGCGTCAGAAACGTCCGACGGCGAGGACGGCGCGCCTTCAACCCAGCCTTATTAAGGCGCCTGTTAACAGTTCTGGTACTGGTTTGAACATTAAGATTTTGCCACTGCTGACGAAGTTCAGAACAAGGAGCCTTAGGATCACGAACAGCAGATCACACAAGCACTCTATCATCGGCGGCAGAAGAGATTCTTGGTCTCACAGGCCGTTGTCTGTCAGTGACGTCATTGGTTTGGCGATACTTTGCAACTAACTGGCTTACTTGGCTCTGGTTTATCCCAAATTGCCTGGCTATTACAGTCTGTGTTTGGCCAGCCTCCCACATACCGATTATGTGCCAACGGTCCTTATTTTGCAGGGTATGATGCTCCATGATGTTTTCGTACGAACTTGAGATTTTTGTACATGAGGGTACCCCAAGAAAAGCGTTAGCCATACGCAGTACATTTCGTTTCAGCAAATAAGCATGCTACTGTTTTATCACAGATATGTAGGACAACTTATACCATACTTCACAAAATATCTTAGATTCGCATTTTTTCTTACTTTTACAAATTTCCAAAATATGCTAAATTTTTGGCGAGGAGTAATGTAAGAGAAATTAAAAAAGATCTGTCGATTCAGAATTTTAATAGCTTTCTTACTTGTTTCAATAATGTTCATTTTTTGGGGGAGAGAAGTATATATTTTTGAGTGAGTACGGCGCTCATTTTGTGATTTTCACCGTCATTTACAGTGTTTGATGCCAATCCGTGTGTTAATGTGCGTAATATGGGTAGAGTGTCTCTAAAATACCACCTGCCAAGTACCAACAACATAATTAAATAGGAGAAATTTCTCGTTGTGTGAATTTTCGTTGGCGTTTTGTAAATATCAGCTCATTTTGGAGCAATATCCGGTGTACGTTTCACCTTTAGTGTCTTGCATTGCCACGATACAATCTAAGAAGATTGCGAAGATTCGCGCTCAGACTGATTCGCACTTTTATTAGTGACATTTATTAGCACGAAATCATAAGGTAGCTAGAATATTTCAAAGTGCACTCAATGACGACTTCAAACGAAAATGCCTTAACAATAAGAATACGTTTTGTTTGGTTAGATGTTTTTCGTCCCAGTCAATAGCCATGCCAGCTATGGTCATGTCAAGACGGTCAGTTCACCTAACCACACCTCTTGTCTCAAGTGGTTAACCAGTATTTCGTGCACATACTTCGCTTGTAGCTGAAACAACCCTTCTTGAATCGGCGGAAGGAAGAAAATGACCGTAGAAATTATTCCATGACCAATCTCCACGAAAGTATGCACCGTGCCGGGATCGAACTCTGCACTGTAAAAATAAATAAAACGTTACACAAAATTTGGTGGCGGTGGAACTGCCACTGGCCTTGGTGTAATTTTTCAAAAAAAAAACTATGTTCTGTTCGAATGTTCAAAGTATAGAATAACTACAACACTATTACACATGTACAATGTACATAGAAACAGTTACCATCTTTTGGCATCAATAAAGTAGGTGTAGGTCAGCACCAAAAGTGGTGTTCACTTACTCTTGTAAAAATCGGAAGTTAAGTGCGCTAACAGAGGGGCATACTTTCGGGTCTAGGCAAATTTATTATGCAGAACATAAAGACAGTTCTTAATCGTTATTTTAAAAATTTATTCTTTGTAAAAACTCGACTAAACCCAGCAGGCACATGACGTCACAACAACGTCATATCGACGTTCATGTGACGTCATGACGTCACATCGACGTTAATTTGACGTTGTTTAAAGGTTGTGTGCCTGCTGGGAATTAAGCAACCACTTTTTTGTATGAGAATTTCGAATTTCAATACCATTTTGCTACGGTTATTAACTTGTAATATGATTCATTGACACAATTCACGAATATATAGGCCAACATTATTTTACTCAATTCAGTCTGTTCAGCTACACAGACTAGTTTGAACTTGCAACTTTGAATGGAGCTAGTGTAGCTTTTAATCTATATAAAAAGTGAATTGCAACACCAGTGGCCTGTGTGCATGGATGCTCAGGCTGGTCTGCGTCTGTGACTTTCGCATACCCAAACATATTTTCTCTCCTAGCGTGACTTAAACCTAAATTACCTTTTGTGTCATCTGCTGATTTTTTTTTTTTTTTTTTAAATACACTTGTCCAAAATATTATTTCGGAATACCGCCTGAGTGTCAAATCGTTTGGATTCAGATCAGGCCGGACATTTACATTTTGTCGGGCCTGGTCTAGGGCCAAACTGTTTGCAAAGTCTATCAGCAGATGTCACTAGCAGGTTACTGGTACATGGGTAATTACCATATCAAAAGCAATTCATTCAATGACTTTTGACTTTACTTGTTGTAGTATAGTTTTTTTTAAAACTGAGCATTTTAAGTTTTTGGTGAGATCTTCGTTGTCTATCAAAGTGTAATACTGTACTTTGAAAGACAACTTCCAGGCAGCATACTATCTCAGGCCACTATCGGCCCGCCAGCGAAACGCCATTAGGATGGCGTTTCGCTGGCACGCCGATAGTGACCTGGTTTTATGTGCTTACTGATTAAACTACATTATTTATTAATTCAATGGGGACGATAGAATGGCATCCTCATATTTTTAAAACATTTAAAAGGCCAGCGTAATGACGAGTGATTCTGACAAGAGCGCACGCGAATCTAGACTCCGCTTGTTTTTCATCGTCGTTGGAAGTTTCGTGCTGTATTTTAATTCATGGGGGATGGCGCAGTCGTTTGGTGTGATGTATATAGAGTTGCGGGATAGGTTTGGCGGAACAAGATCTGATGCAGCTTGGGTTCAGTCAATATTTAGTGGAATTCTTCTAGCAGCAGGCAAGTGATGAGGTTATTTTATTTTCGAGAAGTTTTTTCTTTTTTGAATGCTGGGTATATAGCTTCTAATGTTGTTGTGTTTCTAGAAAAATATTTCAGGCATATCGTCAGTTCCAGGAAGGTGACCTGTGCCTAACAGGGGCGGATCCAGGATTTCTGAAAAAGGGGTTCATTTGTATGAAGGTGTGGCCCCGTGGATTCGCTTTGCTGATTTTATCTATTTTTTCTTAAATATCCCATGAAAATTAAATAATTTGGTCTCACTGAGACCAAATTATTTCATTTTCATAGGATATTTAAAAACGGGGGGGGGGGGGGGTGGAAGGGGTTCGAGTGAACCCCCTGAGCCCCCTCTGGATCCGCCACTGCCTAAGCAATATGAAAAGGTTATCAACATACTACAACAGTCGCCACTAGCATAATCAAGTATTGTAGCATACTGTCCGTTACATATGTTAATCATCATGACTGTAGCACTGAACAGATGTCTGTCTTGATTTTCGAGGACAATGAAGTGTACGATTCCATGTCAATCGCCTGTATCTGGATGTACACAAGTATGCACGTGGCCCAGATACTAAGCGATTGCAGATTGCAGCACCACGTATTTAATCCTTTTCAGTAGGGGAGACCGGGGCAAGATGATCCACTTTTTGGATTTTTTTTCCTGCTTTTATGACTGGATTGATCGTATCGCTTTTGGGTGTATAATACACTGTCAAGTATTGGCTACACCTTGGGAGAAAGAAATACAGGCATCAAGTGCCATTAGTGCTTGTAACCAACCATTCAAAATGTGTTGTCAGCACGGGGCAAAATGATACAGTACACGGGGCAAAATGATACAATAAGACTTCTCATCTCAGATTCATATATTGAAGAAACTATAAACACAATTAAACAATTTATAATCCTATATATCGCAACAGAAATATGATTGAACACGAACAGTTTTCTGAATTTTCTGAGTCACATTTGTTACCCTTCATGTTTCATGTTTTGCCACGGGGCAAAATGATACAGTTGAGCACACATTTTTAACATTCTGAAAAATGAAATGGTACTTTTCTGACATACCAGTATCATTTAATTTTCTTGTGATAGGAATAGACAGTTTCGATGAAAAATATCTTGAAAATACTTTAAAACAGAGTCAACTTAGAATATTTCAGACTGTATCATTTTGCCCCGACCACGCTGTATCGTTTTGCCCCAGTGACCTCTTGTTTACTGTTTTCGTAACAATTCAAAAATACGACACCCCACAATAGTTCTGATTATTTGGAGACATAACAGAATTTACACGATACAATTAAGATACATTTTTCACCTTCATTAAAAAACTGATACCTTCGAAATTTACTTAGGGTGCCTCAAAATTCAATTGTTTATATAACAAGCTTAACTTTGCTGTTTTGGCGGAGCCTTTCTTAGAATATGGCGGATTTCAAAACGCGCATTCAGTTTGAGTAAGGAAGTCATATATGGCACCATCGTTTGAAAATTCGCGCTGTATCATTTTGCCCCGTGTACCATTTTGCCCCGGTCTCCCCTGTGGATACTTTGGCAAACAGTGAAGACGCAGATGATCGGAGTTTGCACTGTTTGTCAAGACCAAAACAATCTTCAGGAACAGATATACACACTAATTTAGAACTTCTAAAATACAAAATGAGCAATTACATACTAATTCTATCATGCATAGGAAAATCCATCTGAATGAAATGGGATAAAGTATCCTTTTAAAAGGGAGGCTTCCCCAGTCATGAAAATGAAATTTCACATCACTTTAAGTCTACCGAAATGTCTAATTCAGTTCTTATGCAAAGCACTAATCGCCAGTGTCATTTTCGTGTCCCATTCTTATATCAAGTATGCACATTGAATGTGGTATCCAAATGACAAAGTTTATTTCTATGATAAACACTAGGCTCGATCGTAGGCAAACTTGGATGTGGCTGCCAATACATACCAAGGAAATGAACGCAATTCAAATACTGGATCCGCCATCGCAGCGTCATAAGACTATAGCTGATTTTCACCTTACTTTACATGTAAAATACTCCGAATAATTAATAAAAAAACACTAACTAGACTGCAGTCCATGGTACACCACTAGAAAAAGCCGCTTTTAACCTTTGGCATTGACCTTGGGGTCAAGGTTACATAAAAAGTTGCCCAGTAGCTTCAACATTGTGTGAACTATGCACCTGCAACGTTTGAAATTGCTATGTCCAATGGTTTAGGAGATGTATTCAAAAGATGATACAGTATTTGACCTTGGCCATGGCATCAATGTCACGAAACAATGCCCAGCACCCTCTACATCATGTGACTTACGCACTTGGGATTAAGGCCACAAAGATGTTGCCCAGTACCCTCTACAAAATGTGATCTATGCACAATAAAGTTTGACGTTGCCACATCCAAAGGTTGAGGAGTAGGTGCATTTACATGAAAATACTATATTTCTCCTGTGACCTTGACCAATAATGTAATAATTCAGATCATACATACGAGGGGGGTTCAATATGTAATGAAAACCCATTCATAACTCCAGCCACAAACGCGTTAGGATTTAATGCCATATACCAAACGAAAGATCAACGCCTCGCCGTTATAATGATGCATGAAACATAATTTTATCTTTCCGAATGTAATAAGTTACAGACTTTTTAAAAAGCACACTAATATACACTGCATATATTTTTCTCCGAATTGTAAAGTTTCATTTTAACAAAGGTAGAAAGGCATGCTGTATTTTCTAAAACAAACAATTAACATGCATGAATCACATATCCATAATTTTCTGACTCATTCCCCTTTATCTGCTCTAACGATACAAAATATTGACCGGTACCGATTTCTCGTGCAAACGGTTTTATTAGGTTACCCCCTCTTACGTTGACGTCGTTTAAAGCAATGGGCGTAACACTAAAATACGCACGGTTCTTGATAATCGGGCATGTGGCTTTGTGCCAGGAAAGGACAATTTTGATTGTATCGAAGTTTCAATACATACAGTGCTTAGGCAGCAGACCAGCTAAACTAAAACCAATATCTAGGAGTATCTTGTCTGAGCGGTATACCATTTTCGTCTCCTATAATTTTATTGTCTGAAATTAGCCAGCCAGATTATGTACATGTAATTACGTGTAACAATGTCTAAATAATGCGTCCGAATGCAAACATCGATGAAACGCGGTATTTTGTCTGATCCATTTCAATGTAAGCCAATGATGGCATTCCTTTAAGCGATTTTCTTATTTCAAAAACGTACTTGGGGGTAATTTATGAGTGAGATTAAATATGGAAATTTCGAAATCAGCTGTATTACTTGCAAATGAACGTCGAAGCGACCAGAAAAAATGTTACAAATGATTTTCTTATGAATTTTCGCTATGTATTCGTTCACTCAAAAACGACTCTGTCAATGGAAGGCCAGAAAATGTAGCATCAATGAGGATTTTAACCAAAATGACAGCCTCAGTATTTCATAGAATATAAAGCAATATCAAATAAAGTTTCCTTTTAAAAGGACAGTTTGCCCAGTTTTCCTCATGAACTACTGCCCTATGATCCCTAAGAAACCATCTAAGGTGCAATATTCAAGTTTTGAAAATTTTTAACCTCAGACGGGTCAAAAGTGAGATGAGTACATGAAGTAACATAAAATTAAAAGATTGCTGAAGTATCGGGTTTCTGTTCAACATCAATTAAACACATTAAATAACCATTCGATTTAAAATAACAACTACCATCTGAGTAACTATTCACATGCTACTAATTAGACTCGTCCAACCAATCTTTGAATCTTCTGAGGTCAAAATCTACCTTTAGATCAAGTGTGGATCCAGAAGGGACAGGGGGTCCGGACCCCCCTCCTGGAAAATCACAAGTTATATGGGTTTCTATAGGGAATAAGCAATTGGACCCCCCCCCCCCGGAAAACGTTGGACCCCCTGGTAAATGTTGGACCCCTCTGGAACCTTGAAAAATGATAGATTACTTTGAAATTGATCATTTGCCTTTGAACTGTAAAATAAGCTGAGGACTAAAAAAACGTTGTCAGCGCTTTTTTTTGTCAGGCTGACCTGGACCCCCCCCCCCCCTGACGAAAATTCCTGGATCTGCGCATGTAGATGCACTAATTAAGCATGTTTTCTTATCTGATTGGAGATATAATGACCCCTACGTAAGGTGGGGGGGACGTCAGGCCATGCTTACTGAAAGCTCTGTAACTCCCATAGACCAAACTACACTTTCGGTGTAAACTGGCACACAGAGGTAGTGTTTGGTTAGGTAAATGCTTTATATTTTACTACTACTCTATTTACTGGTCTGATACCAGTCTAGGTATCCTTATCAGAAGCTACAGAAATCTGTAAAACACACATGCAGTACTCTATCACATTAAAACTTTACCGCTCAGATCAGAGTAGACATCTGTGTAGTACTTTGGTTGTCATTCAATATTAGATAAGGGGGAGTACAGTGGCTCATTGTAAGAATGATCAACTTGAGATTATTGGGTTGGGGGTTCAAGCATCACTAATTTTACGAAGGAAAATCCTCGTGAATTGGGTTGCTAAGGTGTATTATATAAAGTGCGCGCGAGCGCGATAATAACTTGAATAAAGTGTCCTTTTAAAAGGAGAGATACTCCTACTGTGGTGTGTGCTTTATTAATCTCCTCTGCTTGGTACTGATTCAACTCATGAGACAGTGAGATATGATTGAGAATATTTGACTACGAAGAGAACGGATTAAAACATTTATATGAATAAGCACAAATGATGACTAGCTAGACTGCACAAACCGGGTCATAAATGTGCATCCTAAGAAGTGCTTGAGTTCAGAAAAATGAAAATTCAAAATAATTCCAATGAAATTGAAATAATAACACAGAAATGTTCCTAATAATGGGTCCATGACTAAACATCGAAATTATATGTATCAGTATGAGGATTTTCTCTGAGTTTTCAATGTTTCAGGACTGGGGCCAGTCTACATTAAAAAAATAAATAGCTTGTGATAGACCAGTTTCACATCTAGTTACCCATCTATGAAATGTAAAAGGATTTAAATACCACAATACAAATACCGGCAGCTACAAACAATTCGTTGTTGAATTATAATTTACGATACGGTAAATCTTGTATTAGTTCGTACAGTCGAATAGTTCGTATAAATGTCATGTATTAGTTCGTACAGTGATCATTTTTCTAAGATTTTTTTAATAGTTCGTACACATCGTTTTTTTTCCTTCATTGGTACTTGTTTTCTTAATCAGCGTAGCTGTCTACGATACTTTAATGCTAACTTTTCGCCTGCCAATCTAACGGCTGACGTCGCTGACGTGAATCAAGCAAGACGTCGCATGTTTTAAATAACATTACAACCGCGCAAGTAGCAAGTTAGCAAAAGCACATCTGGAGTCGCGCCATCGCAAGACCACCAGGTCAGATTTCAAAGACTCGCCGAACTTGATACGGCGTAATAAGTGACAATCTCGTCAAAGTAAAAGAAACCGCAATCCATATTTAGCAACGCCAACTTATTTGAACATTCCCGCTTGTAGCGAGTTGACCGGGCTAAACGGTTGTCAAAAATCATGATCATTTAGTCAGGAGGTGTAAACATTAATGTGCCGCACCGTGGCAAATTAAACTGCCCGTTTGTGAGCACGACGTCGAGAGGTACAGGCTGATCGGTATTACTATATGGGCACTTGATAGCTATTTAAAGGACCTTAAGTTTTCCCCATGCAGACAGCGTAGTGGAACAAGACCCTTGGGCACCAGGCTGATCCGAGTCTGTCGTTAGCGCACATATCATAGTTTCGTTTGATGCGGACCCCCAATCCTCCTCTGGATCTGCACATGGCTAGCTACGAAATCAACCTATAATCCAGTCTCTCATAAACCAAACTCTAGACTGGCTCCAGTCCTTAAGACAATTTTTCATCAATGTGTCATATCATATACTTGTAGACAGTCTAACTCTGATGGCTCTGTTTTATGACAGAGCCATCAGAGTTAGACTGGCTACAAGTATATGATATTACACATTGACGAAAAATTGTTTTAAGGACTGGAGCCAGTCTAACCAAACTGGTGAGGATATCGCGGCCAGAGCAGGCGCCACTGTCAACCAAGCCGATTACAATCAAATGAACTGGTTTACACCGCCGTATTATGGATTTGGATGTTAGATCCCGGTAATTTTAGGACACAAATAAAAACGTTGTCCAGGCTGTTTTCTGGACCCCCCCCCCCTGACAAAAAATCCTGGGTCCGCGCATGGAACCTATGCTATCCTAAAATATCTGTAGTGACGCTTTTAGGGTACAGGATTGCTGGAATCTCACGAAAACTCTAGTCAGAACGAATAAAAATATGACCTGCGCCCAAATGCTTTATATTTGAATAGCTAGTTTCAATGTTGACTGTAACCTAAAAACATGCGCGGATCCAGAGAGAGGGACAGGGGTCCGGACCCCCCCCCCCCGCCCCCTGAAAAATCACAAAAAGGTTTTCTTAGCAATACTAATTTAGTCTCGATACCCTGAAAACTCACAAAGCTGCAAAGCCAGCATTCAATGTTGGCCCAGAAAAACGCCTTTAGTGGCGTTTCGCTGGTGGGCCGATGGTGGCATTGAATTCTTTCTCCTCTTCTCCCGTCATCAGGTCATGAACAAAAACAACAACAGAAAAGTTGTCATACATGTAGTTGGACCCCCTCTGACAAAGCTGTCTGGATCCGCGCATGACGTTGACCGTTATACTACAAATAAAGATTTTCATTATTTTTTTACATTTCTCGCTTGAATGTAACTATCATTCTTTCAGCGTCAATGTGAAAATCATATTTAGAACCATAGATCCAGATAAGGAAATTTTATTAGTGTAAAATGGTAAGTATTTTCTTGCCCATCAATTTAAACTGTGTTTTGAGTACCCACAACATATGTTTTGGATGAGAAATTAAAGAATAGTTTTACAATACGCACTCTTATCTGGAGGCCTGTAGAACTAATGAAGAACAGCAACAAAAAACAATATGTACTTTTTCAGCTAAGAGAAACTAGCTAAGTAAGACCACGAGCGCGTGCCAAATATGGGAATCGTCACATAACAGTTTTTGTCCTATCACATGAGGGAATCGCATGCTTATTCCATGATTTCGGTATGATCAATGTAGAACCAGATCAAATGTGGAAGAATCCTGTACCTCATCTAATTTTGAAGTGTTACTTATATGTTTTAACTCTCACCGTCACTCGAGAAAATGCGAACATTTCATTAGAAAACATTTCTTTGGGTACTAGGGACTTTAGTTGAGTTTTGAAAATTTGGATGTCGCAACTACCTTACAGCGAACAAGGGTGTTAAATGCACATGCTCATAGTTGCATATTGTACGCCACACAGTCACAAGCCATCCCGTGTAGCGTCCAACACTCTACAATTTTATATGATTTTATAAGCTTGCATTCGCGAACGCGATGAGCAAAAAGAAGAGTTCATAGATTCCATGAAAAGGGGACAGACAGCGGGGCCATCATGGGTCAATTGTGGTCTATGTTCTAACTTGCTAGGTCCGCTTTCTTCAAGGCCACCACGTGCTACCCTAACCTTTAAAGCTGCATAGTCTGTAACTTTTGATCTTCTAACTTTAAAAATAATATTTTTATTTTTCAAGAACAAGGTAAAATTACTCAAATTCAGGTAAACATTTTACCATTTTCGTAAATCTTAACAAGGTATCACTATCAAAACAACTGCATTTATGTTAAAATTCAACGGTTTAGAATTATTGGAGGGACGCAAATAATTACCAACAAGAGAAAAACACACCTATTTGATGAGATAATTCACTTTTCCACGCAGTTTTCAGCTGTACTGAACATTTTTATTGTGAAAACATAGCTTAATGCTACTTTTACAAATGATTTAAAAAGAAAAGAAAATTTTTCGAAAAATGTTCATAGTTACAGAGTATGCAGCTTTAAACATCATCGTTGCGGCGTCTTTGATCTAAAATTAATGCTGTTCGCACGGACCTTATATAAGGATCCGTGATCGACTCTGCCCTTTTCTCTGCAGCTACTAATATCAGCAGACAGATTTCCCAGGTCTGGCCCCACAAAACGCGCTGATAAGACTATGCAGTGCGCAGGCTGGTATGCAACAAAGTCGGCCACATACATCTATAGATGTAGGGCTCAGAAAGCAAATTTTCTGAGATGTCGCGGTCACCTCAAGGTCTTTACTGCTTTCAAATACAAGACTACTGTCCTGCCAGCCAAGAGTGACAGTGTAGTCATGTTTTGTTTACAAAGTTATCAAGGACTTAGAATCGATTAATCACTTATGTATTAATCCTGTCCGGAGGTAGGGTTAATATACACGTGATCTATCGATTCGTGTGAGTAAAAGTGAAATGTACAATTTAACTATTACATCACTGTCACTCTTGGTTGGCACGACAGTACCTAGTGGGGCCATTACCCTGAATTAAGACATGCGCTTTCATCTACATTGTGTGTAATGGCTCATTTCATGAAAATGCCAATGTAGATATTAAATACACCGTTATGCAAATCGTGCTACAATCAATTTTCTTCTTGGTATGTGCGTCTGTGGGTACATGATCTCGGCAATGCGCACATTAAATGTCAAGCCTTAATCTCCCTGAAATCAAACCATTTCAAGATCTAGATCGTGAATTGCGTTTAAGGGTTAACATCAAAGCGGTACTGTGAAATTTATTGTACTACAAATATTTTTTTTGACAGGCTGGTAGCCGCACTCTGAATCAAGATCAGTCAGCCCGTGGTCTAAATCCAACTGATTGACACTCTGTCCTGACAGACACCACACAAATATGCAATTGTGCTTTGCTGTCCAATGCATGCAGATAACAAAAAGATGACTTTACGCAAACTTATTATCCAGCATTCAGAGAGTTTTTGCTACTAGCAGGTAAAGGGTTAATCAGTCAGCATTCGGACAAGTGTTGCATCAGAAAAGTGTGAAATATACATGCAGACCAGACAGACGCTTTAGGTCACTTTTGTGTCAACTTGTTTTGTTAAAATGACGATGGAAAACGTATGTTTTACGAGTGTGCTTCTGTAATAAATGGATTAATACGTTTAATTGTAATTTTAGGTTTCAAACGCAATTACGGATACATGGATTTTAATACGTAAATCATTTTAAGGTAGGAGGTTAACTTTTTTAAATTATTTCTTTAATGACTTGCATCCAGCGATTCCGAGTATAATTACATGTAGCTCAGCTCAAATTTATATGGCAATGCAGTGGTAGTGGTAGAGTGCTTGTCTCGAGACCAAGGGGCCGAGGGTTCGAGCCTCATCGCCGTCACTGCGTTGTGGTCCTTGACCAAGACACATTTATCCTAACCCAGGAAGACCCGTCCCTGTTTAACCGAAAAGATTGTTGATGGGACGTAAAGAATCAAATATGGCAATTTTTCATTTTTCGCGGATTCCTAAATATCGTTACGTAAAAGGATCCCAAAATAGTTTCTCATTTATTGAACCCCACTATTTATAGCAATGATCAAGAGTCATGTGTCCAAAGAGTATGACGAAACAAGCGAAACGTTTTGCGTCAGACAGTAGAATCTCACTGTGCAGTGCGCATGACCGGATTTCCGAAAAAGTCAATCTGAAAGTTTGCTGCTTCGAAAGCAGCAAACAAAAATTTTGCGGTGTAAATCTCCAATATATGGATATTTACCACACGAAGAAGCAGACTGATAACATCTCTCGTTCATGTAGTTATCTGCTTTTGAAAACATTGTTATATTTCATATCGCAGTGTACTTCAGTACCCTATCTTGAAAGCGGCTTGTGTAAATTAGATAATGAGCTGGACAACTGCAATTTTACAATTATTTAGCCCAGAAACAGACCTTTTAATGAAAGTAATTATGAAGCATGAAAATACAAAACTTTGAGATATACTGGGCTGTTTTCATTACATATTAAACTCCCCTCGTATGTGCTTCAAGTAACACGGACCATCATTGTACAGCATTCTTTATTTCAGGTCCCATTGCTGGAATCCTACTGAAGAGATTTGGTTGTCGTCTGGTAGCCATCGCTGGATCTTTGATCTTGTTCGTGGGCCTGCTTACAAGTTCTTTCATCACATCTCTGCCCGGACTATACGCAACATATGGGTTTGTTGGTGGTAGGACTCAATATTTGCCTATATCAGGGCCGGATCCAGGATTTCTGGAAAGGGGGTTCATATGTATAAAGGAGTGGGGGTTCGCTTTGATGATTTCATCTCAGTTTTCTTAAATATCCTATGAAAATGAAATAATTTGGTCTCACTGAGACCAAATTATTTCATTTCCATAGAATATTTAAAAAACTGGGGCGGGAAAGGGTGGTTCGAGCGAACCCCCTGAACCCCATTTGGATCTGCCACTGCTATATGTACTTTAGCTATTTTTTTTAATCAACACACAAAAAATATCGCTTGCTTAAATAATGGTGATAAATACATTAAGACGTAACGTCAAAAGTTGGGGGTCACACTAACATAATGACGTCGTCTTTCTGAACGTCGTTTTCACAATGTTTAATTACGTCGTTTAATTGGAAATGTTCTTTCACACATCTGAATGTTTTCAATTTCCTCGGGTGATGTTACTATTTTCATGTTTTGCAAAGTGCAAACTGTTGGCGAGCTCATATTTGCTACGTAGGATTTTATGACAGATACCCGTCGAACAGGGGTTTGAAGAAGTGACTCTTTTAGTATTTTCATAGCTCTTGCTTTCTGCATCCTAATTTGAAAGTCTTTGGGTTCAACTGTTTTTGTGTTCTCATGTTTTTCCCTGTACTTAGCCAAATATTCCCTTTGACGATCTTTAATATGTTGTCGTTTTAGCCTATAGTGTATTTGTCTCACAGCATCCTGTTTTGATAGTTTTGTTTGTTTTGACTTGATCTCGATGCATATTATCTGGTATTTCTATCATTTACTTTGCAGCCTTTCATCTCTTATAATGTTGAAATGATTCTTTCATTTGCAATCCTACAGATTCAGTGAAATAAACACTTAATAAACCAACACGAATACTGTATATACAAACCCCTGATATAGAAATACGGATGCTTTAACAGCTGCCAGTACATTTAATATTTCGACGTTACGCGTCTAAAACGACAAAAAAGCGCAGATGTGACAAATTTAAAGACACCGCTCTCAATAACAATTCTAATACTGTTTGCACAATCATAAAAATGTTTGGAATTTGGAAATTTTGCTCAAAATGTATATTCAAAATTTAAATATTTTAAAAACGCATGTATCAGATATTCAGTATTTAAAAAATGCGTGTTCACCGTAACAACGTTTTTTTTTTTTTTTTTTTTTTTTTTTTTTTTTTTTAAATGTGACAATTTTAAGACGCTATAAATGAAATGCTAAAACCACTTTATAAATGCCCAAGATATTTTATGTTTCGAATATAACAAATAACAATCTAAATGTATGTCACATTTAAAATATTTTACAATTATTTTAACAGAGCTTTATTTTATAGAATTTTGGAGAAAAAAACTTGCCGCAAAAACCGCCATTTACTTAGAAACCTTTCAAATTTTACCTTTGCGTGCGGTCGCGTCCATCTTTTTTGTGTTTGGTCTAGTGACGTAAGATTCACGTGTCATCTATACTGACGTCACAGGCATCGTTACGTAAAAAAATCCGCCATTTGAAAGTTAATTGAGCTTTCTGTGCATGGTAATTCAACCTTGCCTGAACAAGTTGTGTTACATCTTTCAACGTCATTTTGGCGTTTCCCGTTATTTAAATCACCAAATATTATGCTTTTTTCTTGATTAATATTTAGTCAAAATACATAGGAAAGAAGAGAATATCATTGTCTCTATAGATTACATTTTTCCTATTTTGATGTTAACACAAAAACAAGAAAGAATGGTCACGCTTCGTCAATTTTTACCTGATCCCCTACTTTTGACGTTACGTCTAAGAGATGATCAGAGATGGTGCCAATTTGAAGATATGACGTTTTTGTTAAAGCTGAAAATCAGTTTTGAAAAGGAGTCGTTTCCCGCCAAAATTGCGAAATGCGGATCCAATACACTTGACCTGACAATTCTTGACATCTTCGTAAACTAAAATTATTTAAATGCGTGCTGTTCTATTTTGCTGTTATAATCGCGGTAAATGTAGGAAATAAGAAACATTTGTAAAATTATTTTGTACATTCACGGATCTTATATTACAATATTATATATAAGCACCGCTGACTACGGGCCTAGTGTTTAACATTAGCCGAGTCCCGATGAAGTTCTATCCATGTGCAAACATCATCTTGAGGACCCGGCAATTGTTTTGCAATGAAACAAATAAGTGTACTGTTTTTTCTAGCATAGTATACCTGATTTCAACCTTTACCATGTCACTAAAAAAATTAAATACCCCTTTTCTTATGCTGGATGTCTTAAGCGTCAAACTTTCAGTCAAAGGCGCATGCAACGTTTTCGCCAAAACTAAAATCGGCTGCATTTAGCTCTGTTCATGATATCTTCTGTCAAATTCGGCAGCATCATAGCAGTTAAACAGCCACTGATCTTGGTGAAACCTTTCAAATGCTTTAAAAGTTGTTGTTCTGTGTACCTTTATGTACACTTTTATTACTGACATTGGCTTCTTACATTGACATTCATATGGGTAATATGTTTTGATGTAAATCATTGCAGGAGATATGTTAAATTTACAATGCATGAACACTTTTTTATATTTTAGGAAGTGGTGGAGCACTGATCTTCACATCTGCTGGAGTGGTACTGCTGGAACACTTTGACAAAAGAAAGTCATTAGCTGTTGGTATCGCCTGGTCAGGGGCCAGTGCAGGGACAATTGTGATACCATTGTTGACGCATGCGTGTATAGACGCTTACGGTTTTAGAGGGGCTTTCCTGATCCTTAGTGGCGTTGCCCTACAATGTTTAGTTGTATCCTTGTTTTTTACTCCGCCATTATTTCACATGCAAGGTAATTAACTTAAGTGTTAAAGTGCACTCTAAAATATTTCAAGCAAAGTCCCTACAAAAATTTTCCCTTTAATAATGTACATATACATGTATAAGAAACTTTTTTTTATTCAGCCTCCAATATTTATCAGTTAAAAAATATATATGCATTTTGAAGAAGAGATCAGCAAGTGATCAAATATTCATCCCTTTATTTGCATGTAAAGTACCATGTTCATGCCAAGAATATTTGGTCATGTGTTTTGGTCTCGGTTTTTATTCATTCCCCTCCCATGTGTGGGCATAGCATTTCCTGGCTAAACGTTAGCTATAAATTAAGCCACTTCCGCTATAGTGTTGTTAAATAGAGTCAGCATGAGATTTTGGTAAGAATCACATTTGCGCAAGTCTGTTGATGCATCCAGTGGGACTAGACCGTCTTAATTTGAGCCGCGACATGTGATTTCCAACAATGTGGCATTTTGACAAGTGTAGACTCAGACGAGCCATTGCAGGCTCCTTTTAAGCTTAGAAACTCAAAATGATTTTAAGTCAGTGGCTTAACACTCATAGAATATCCAAACGACTAGCAAAGGCTCTGATCAGACTGCGCTTATGCGCAGGCTGATCTGAGGCTTTGCTGGTCACACATACCACATTGTTGGAAATCTCATGGCGAGTCTCATTTTGATCTGACTGCATCTACATCCATATGTTGTGAACACAAGCAGCTGAGGCTCTGGTTAGTCTGCATATATGCACAGACTTGCTAAGCCTTCTCTTTATGCCAATGTGATAAGTACTAAATAAACCTTGCATGCTGGTTCATTTATCTAATATTACTTTTCAGGAATAGAACTTGAGGTTTCTAGTGACATTAAAATTGACAGAACCCTCCAACAAAACAGCTGCAATGGCATCGACAATGCAGATTCTGGCCAACTGACAGGATGCAAGATCCAAGATGCTTCCCAATATACAGGCTTCAATCCCACCGACAACACTCCCCATGAAGCAAGTTGTAACACCGTTGACGAAATACCTAAACAATCAGGTTGCAAGTCCTATTTTTCTTTTATAAACAGTGGCTATGCAGCTTTCGCATTGTCCTGGGCTATTGTGATGTTTCCGTTTCTTGTTCCATTCCTGATTCTACCCGATACTGCTCTCACACGTGGTGTTACCAAACAGGAAGCTGCTTTTATTGCCTCATCGATGGGTCTTGGAAGTATGGCTGGTACTGCAGGTTTTGGTTTCCTGGGAGATATACATTGCTTAGAGACAAGTCTAATGCATATTGTTCCAATAATTTTATTTGGTACACTCACACTTGTCTATAATTTTGTCAGTGGATTTTACAGCTTCTTGACTCTAGCAATCATCATAGGATTATTATCAGGTAAATATGACAAGAGCACTTGGCCAGTTAGCGGTAAGAAAATGAAAGAGGGGCACTCACCACCGGGTAGACATGATCAACACACTTCAATGTGTCAATGTCAGCCTGATAATGGCTCAAAGGTAGCTGGGTCACTTTACATTCGTCAGTCCATGAGATTAAGGTTACTTGTTATACATGTGTGCCCAGCAGCATCATACTGTGTGTATGCGAGCAGTAAACAATGGCATAGCCAGAACGATAAAAAAGTTACCCACTGTCAAAGGGAGACTACTGGATCAAGCAGTGATTCTCTTCAATTGCGTCCCTTTTCATAGTAACTTCTCTTAAAGGAAAGAATTTGCTCCCAGAGGGAGCAATTATTTCCTTTAAGAGCAGTTCCTTATGGCATGGAAATCACTTTTGCTGCATTAGTTGACCTCCCTAAAATGCTACTATTTTTATCATGCACGTGGGTAACTGCGTAATGGGAGCTAAGCCAATTGGTAATGTTCTGGCAAGGCTGTGCAGGTTTATTTCTCATATGCTCAGTAACTGAAAATCTCATGTACTGGTCCTTTGAAAGAATTAACATATCTGAATAGTTCCATATTGTTTAATAGTATATATGATTGGACCTGATCTAGTGAAATAGAAGTCATCCCCATCTACGGTGACTATCATTAAATGGTTTAATGATTGTACTTATAAAAGTACAATAATTTAGCTACACAATTTATCAACATTTCAATTATCGTTGAGCAGAACCATGCAGACATCAAAACATGTAATATATACACTCTGATTCCAATGAATACCATTGGACATTTTTTTCTCTCATATGGGCAGGGATACTGCACAAAGCATTTACAGAATTCGCTCGATTGGAATTAAGGAAAATATAATTTTTGAAAATTTCATTGTGTTATATATTTTTGGATCATGAGCAGTATATTTAAATGTACAATGATCAATGTCAGTCCTACCAGTCACCATACAATTTCACTATCTACAAACTAACAAAATGCTTCACTAGTTGAAAGTGGCATACTTTGAAATGCTTACTGGGTATTTTAACGGCTGTCCCATACTTGCTGGGTTTGTGCCTTGACCAATTATAATATAGGTCACTAGTCTGTGGTTATATCTATTTTGCAGCAATATTCGATGGAATCCATCCTGTGATCACCCTACAACTTGTTGGTATAAAAGACATTGGTGTCGGGCTAGGATTTCTGTATTTCTTCATGAGTATTTCAGCTGTCGTTGGTACCCCAATAGCAGGTAAGCCAAGTATATACCTTAACAGTACACATGTGGGTACATGCATTATCAATTTTACAAGATTCAACTGTATGCGTACATGTTTTGCTGTTTCTTCTCAAAGTTTCACACATTATTCAGCAGGTAGTCCAATGGACATATTAAATTTTCAGATAAAGACAGTATTTTGGTTAATACATTTGGGATATCAGTGACAATAAATTATGTGTTTGTTTGTGTCGATTCTTTATGTCCAAGTCAACAATTTTTCAGTTGTGTCCGGACGTGCCTTCCTCTAAGCAGAGGATAAAGAACATAAAATTATTGTTTAACCCTTAAAGTGCAAATCACACGTCATGTGCTTTTGTCGTCTGCTGAAATTTTTTAGAAAACTTTTTCAACAAAAAGTGTAGACCCAGATCAGACTGCTCCTAGGAGCAGTCTGATCTGGGTCCACACTGTTTGTCCATATACTAACATTTGTTAAATAAAAGCAAATATTTGCAGCATACGACTTTAGCAGACTGCATTTTCAGATGATCTTTTGCAGGTGCTTTAAAGGAACCGGCAACATTGATGATAACTATGTTTTAAATGAAAGATCTTAATAAACCATGAATTTTGATACCAGTTTCATCTAAATCGGTTGAAAAATGTAAAAGTTGTGGGCGTTTTAACATTTGCTAATGGACTGTAATGGAAGTGGCCACATTGGAACTTAGTGACGTCACACAGCCTAATTAAATATGCGTAATCAAAATAAAAGACAAACCAGTGGGTTGCTTGCAATTATCTTTAATAAAACTTTTTCCTTATGTTTAAAGCTGCATATCTGCTGAAACAGCTGTGTTAGTATTGATAACTAAAAATTAAACAGTTGAAAAAAGTCTGAAAACTAATTAAATATTCAAAATGGCGGCTAAATGTTGGCCATATTGAATTCTTTAAATGCTCATAACTTCCCCATTCTTCAACCAATTTCGATGATACTTGTATCAAAATTCATGGTTCATAGAGCTTTTTTGATAAAACATACATATTATTAGGGTTGCTGTCCCCTTTAAGAGTTAAGGGGCCATATTCCTACTTCATAGTTCAAGTTTCTGTGTTTCCAGTAATAAATTTAGCAAATATTTGCAGCGTACAACTTAAGCAGACGGCATTTTCAGATGATTTTTTGCAGGCGTTTTAAGAGTTAAAGTGCCATATTCCTACCAGTACAAGTTTCTGTGTTTTCAGGTTGGATATCAGAAGCTACGGGTAGATACGACGAAGCCTTGTATTACTGTGCTGGATTATCTTTCTTGGCGGCAACAGTAGCTTTGTACATTCCTTGTTGGAAAAGGAGACATAAATCCTGATGACTGGTCTCAATTTATAGAGCAAAACTTCCTGAATTGACAATGCCATACATGAGCCTTGTCATGAGGAAACCCGATTTTGTTGCATGCAAACCACGAAGGTGCAGACCAGCCTGCCCATCTGCATAGTCTGATCAGCATCTTTGTTTTGTTTGATTTGATTCTTTACGCCCAGTAAAACAGGAACGGGTCTTCCTGGGTTAAATCAGTACAAAGCTAGGATAAATGTGTCTTGCTCAAGGACCACAACGCAGTGATGCTCCAACCTGCGGCCCCATCAGCACCTTTATATTCGCTGTAGGATCAGCTGGTATAAAATTGATGAGGCAGCCTATTCATGAGTGTCAACCCACTACAAATCTAAATATTTCTTAATGATAGCCCTGTTGCACTGAGAGTGGTCAAAACTACAGGCTTGACCATTCTGAGTACAATGGGGCAAAGAAGTTGATTCTATGTACACAGGTTTAGATAAACACAATTTTTGAGCGTAAAATTGTAAATATTTTCTTACCCATCAGTTTTAACATATGTTTTGGGTGCTCAAAAGGTCTGTCTCATTGAGACGGTTCTTTTGAGTACCCATAACATATGTTTTGGTTGAGAAATAAGAAAATTAGTTTTTCGTTACGCACTCTTAACTAAAGTCCCAATGTATTTTAACCCAAGGTGAGTTCAACAATGCGAGCGCTCTCAAGCGCTCATTAAACTGATGTCAGGCTTTACACATTACGTATACAGAAAGGTACCAGAACAACAAGCAACAGCGAGCACTCGCGTGGTTGAACTCACCTCTGGAAAGACAAATGATGTCATTGCTGAAAGAAAAGATAACACAACCAAATGATGAAAATCTTTATTATCAAAACCTCAAGCACAAAGTTATTTTTCAATTGTTAAAGTAAAATGTTATAAAAATAATCTTATAGTTTGTTTGTTTTTATCATGAATGTTTAAAAATAAACTATAAATACTATCTTGTTTACTTCATGCTTTTTTTGTAAACTTTGCTTATAAAAAATTCTTCTTTTACTATCAATTTTACTTTGCCCTTTTATAACAGTTTTTTTTTATCTTAAATGTTTAAATTTTTCTATTATCTTTACTTTGCAATTTTACGAAACATCTTTTTTTCTAGCCCATTGGAATCCATCAATAAAAGCTGCAAAGTCTGCAACTTTTGATCTTCTATTTTTAGAAATAATGTTGGTAATTTTCAATAAAACAGTTATATAGCTAAAATTCAGATATACATTTTACCAGTTTTGTAAACCATAACAAATTATCACTATCAAAACAACAGCATTTATGTTAAAAATTAACTGTCTAGAATTTCTGGAGGGATGTAAATAATTACCAATAAGAGAAAAACACCTGTTTTTTATAAGATAATTCATTTTCCATGGCGTTTTCAGCTGTAGCGAACAGATTTATTGTGAAAGCATAACTTAATACTATGTTTACAAATGATTTAAAAAGAAAATAAAAAAATTCCGAAAACGTTCATAATTGCAGACCTAGTCACTTTAAAATGATCAAATGAATACATATTTCTAAAGGGGTGAAACATTGTTTTAATTTCTATTGGCTAGTCCAGGGCATCACACCATGCTGTTTTGTTTAACCCTTTCTCTTCTGATATTAAAAAGTGTCCATATGCATTGAGTCAGAATTTCCGAATGACAATGTTTTTCTGTTCCTTAAAACTGTTTTTTAACTTAGCTGCACTCTGCAACTTACAGTGAAACCTGTCTTAAGCAGCAACTCAAAATTGGACTAAACAAATTAAGGTCTTAAAGACAAGTGGTAGCTTAGTGCAGGTCAAAAGTATTGCAGAATGCTCCACCGGAGCATTCTGCTATACTTTCGACCTGCATTAAGTGATTATTGGTCTTGAAAACATATTTTTGGTCCTTTTTGAGAGGCTTGAGACAGAATTTTCATGTATTGTTACATCAACACTGTTTGCTGATGAAGTTAACTGTTTGAAGTCACTGTTTGTTAATGAAGTTAACTGTTTCAAGTCACTGTTTGTTAATGAAGTTAACTGTTTCAAGTCACTGTTTGTTAATGAAGTTAACTGTTTCAAGTCACTGTTTGTTAATGAAGTTAACTGTTTCAAGTCACTGTTTGTTAATAAAGTAAACTGTTTCAAGCCACTGTTTGTTTATGAAGTAAACTGTTTCAAGTCACTGTTTGTTAATAAAGTAAACTGTTTCAAGTCACTGTTTGTTAATGAAGTTAGCTGTTTCAAGTCACTGTTTGTTAATGAAGTTAGCTGTTTCAAGTCACTGTTTGTTAATGAAGTTAACTGTTCCAAGTCACTGTTTGTTAATGAAGTTAACAGTTTCAAGTCACTGTTTGTTAATAAATTTAACTGTTTCAAGTCACTGCTTGTTAATGAAGTTAACTGTTTCTAATGAAGTTAACTGTAACATGTCACTGTTTGTTAATGAAGTTAACTTTTTCAAGTCACAAAAGGGTTAAACTCATTTTATTTCAATCTCCCATATTTCACATAGACACTCATGGTGATGAGCTACAAACTTTAAGACTGAATGAAAAGTAAATATGATGAAAATGTATATGGTATATCATAGGTCCAGATAAGGATAGTTTGTGCACCTAAAATTGCATTTATTTCTTTACCCATCAATTCAAACATGTGTTTTGGATGCTCAAAAGAACTGTCTCGTTGAGACGGTTCTTTTGAGTACCCGCAACATGTTTTGGTTGAGAAATAAGAAAAATAATTTTCCAGTAAGCACTCTTATCTGGAGGCCTGGTATATACTATATACTGCAGATCCTTAAGTAATGAGATATTTTTAAGCCACCAGAATATACCTCTTGGGAACTAGATCTCTCATAATTGTGAAAGGCCACGAGAAAAATCCTTCCAGAGGATCGCCATTTTGTATCACAAGGCCTGCCGAGTGATACATAAGGAAATCTTGAGGGATATATTTTTTCTGTAGTATTTTTTTTCTGAATTACACCCAGTGGTTCATATAGATGCTGAAATCGGCTATGACATAATTTTTGGTGATATTTTTGCTATTAGAATCTTGTGTTTTAAATTTCAAGACCTTTTTCTTTAAAGAATTTTACGACATAAATGTACATGTATACTTAAAATGTTTTCAAAAAAAGAATTCAATTTAAAGCAGTTTACTATCACCATTGCTTTAAATTTATTTCTCTAATTCTATGAGGCTTTTCTAGCACCAAACACTCACATATATAAAAACAATATACTATGAAGTTACAAATCAAAGCAAGCTAGAAATGTTATTGTTAAATGTATATAAAATAAGCCAATATCTAAAAACAATCAAATTCTTTCTATAAAAAGAATCTCAAAACACCCTCATTGCCTTTAAAACTTTATTATGTCACAAATTTTGATAAAAGAAAACCCCTGATCACATGGTCAAACAAGGGCTTGAGCAAACGATTCAAACAATGGAATGTATAGTGAATATGGGCCTTGTCACAAGAAAACCTGTCTTTGGGTTCCTGACCAAGCCCCAAGGTTATAAAACTTTTTTGATGTTCAACTCAACTGAGCATGAACTTTCAACTGATCATAAAAACTAAAATACCAACAAATAAAGAAGTTTATTGCTTTAAGTCTCTCAGATTTTGTATATATCATGCTAATAAATGTTCGAATGCCAACAATTATTGGCATTTTAACATTTATTAGCAGGATAAAATTGGTACTCAGCTGAGTTGAGTATGAAAAAAGTTTTATAACCTCGGGATCAGGTCATGCTCAAACCAGTCTGCTCAGCAACAGATATTAGCATGTAGCTTGAAATTTTGCATACCATGACAAATTTAGCTATCATACTTTCCAGAGCTGGAGAGAATAACAAAGGCGCTGATCAGACTATACAGAGAAGCAGGCTGATCTGTGCCATTGTTGTTGGCATGCAAGAAAGTCTAGTTTTCTATCTATCTATCTCGTGATACTGGCATGATCGAATTCTATCATTACGCCGAAATGTGAATTTGGAATTTCAAAAACAAAACGTAAAAACACTTCATTTCTCACTGCAAGGCCCATATATTATCTTAAATTTTCAAACATTTGAAAGAAATTTAATGATCATAAAACTATAAATTAAGATGAAAATTTTAAAATAAAGAGGATAATACTGAAGCACTCCATTGTATGCATATCAGACTTGAACTTTGCCCAACTGAAGAGTTGAGAGAGAATGGGTCGAGAGGTTAAAATTTATTACAAAATACGGCAAATCCTGTCATATGTGGAATATGCGGTCACATGATGGACAAACTGAGCATTATATTTACAGTGAAGAGCACAAAATATCACAATCTTAACATGCATATTTACAAGATATTAACCCCTATCCCGCCGATATTTTTATCCTGAAAATATCCTCTGCATTTTACGTCTGCTGCATATATTCAAGTGCACTTGAGAATAGATTTTATCATGGAAGCAAACACTATGGTTCCTGATCAGAGCAGTCTGATCTGGGTCCATACTGTTTGCAATATGAGAGCAGTCTGATCTGGGTCCATACTGTTTGCAATATAAGAGCAGTGTGATCTGGGTCCATACTGTTTGCAACATGGGAGCAGTCTGATCTGGGTCCATACTATTTGCAATATCGGAGCAGTCTGATCTGGGTCCATACTGTTTGCAATATGAGAGCAGTCTGATCTGGGTCCATACTGTTTGCAATATGAGAGCAGTCTGACCTGGGTCCATACTGTTTGCAATATGGGAGCAGTCTGATCTGGGGCCATACTGCTTGCAATATAGGCTTCCAAAGCACATAAGCAGATGAGTGAGCAGACGGCAGTGCTGAATGGCGGGAAAAGGGTTAAATGAAGGCACCTTTGATAACATGGCATCTGATTATAAAATATCTGTTGAGATAAAAACAATCAAGTTTAAAAACAATAAGTTAAACAACAATCAATCTGGGGCCAGTTTCACCAAACATATGAGCAAAATTTTGAGCATTAATTTTTGAAAATTTTCTTATCCATCGGTTTAAACGTTCATTTTGGGTGCTCAAAAAAACATCTCATTGAGACCGTTCTATAAAGTACCTACAACATGTGTTTTTGCTGAGAAATAAGAAAAATATTTTTAAATTGTGCACTCTTATCTGGAGGCCTGCATACTATGTCATACAAACTTCCTAAATTCATTACAAAGCAATGGCAGTATATATATTTACTTAAAAATTACTTTTGAATGGTCTTTGGTGAAACTGGTCCCTGGCGTTCACCATACCTGGTGCTATTGGTGGGATGTATAAAAATTTAAGGAATTAATATTTTCTTTAATGTTGTGGTTTATTGTCCTGCCAGGCAAGAGTGACAGTGACGTCATGTTTTGTTTACAAAGTTATCAGGAACTTATAATCGATAGATCACTTGTGTATTAATCCTATCCACAGGATAGGATTAATTCACAAGTGATCTATTGATTCCCGTTAGCTCAAGAGAAGTGTACAAGTTCATGTTTTACTTAACAATAATGTAAACAAAATATTACGTCACTGTCACTCTTGGTTGGCAAGACAATAATTTGTTTTTGCTGGAAGCTAAAAATAGTTCATTTTTTGTGCCTTTTAAACATTGCACTCCAGGTAAATAAAAACATTTAAATATTTTCAATGCTCACAAAAAACATAAACAAAATGATATAGAAAAGCTGTTTTTGATGACTGTCTGAGATAACCAGGAAAATAAAAGCACCTATTGCTAATTTGCGAGATACAGTAAAAACTGTCTTAAGCGGCCACTCAAAAATAGACGAAACAAGGATCTTAAAGAAAAATGGTAGCCTAATGAAGGTTGAAAGTATTGCAGAATGCTCTCTTGGAGCATTCTGCAATACTTTTGACCTGCATTAAGCAATAATTGGTCTTGAAAACCAATATTTGGTCTTTTTTTTTGAGTGGCTACTTAGCACAGGTTTTACTGTTTTTCTAATTTGCGGGATAGTCAACATTCATAGTCTTCAATCAAACACTGTCACTCTTCAAGGCTTGATTAACTTTCCATTGGGGTCATACTTTCCTGAAAAATACACACAACAAATCACAATTTTGCATGCTTTTTTTGACGTCTGCTGATTTTTTTCAAAATCAAAATTTTCAGAAATATAATAAGAGTGTCAGATATATAGGCAGGCTGTCAAACAGTTTGGCTCCAGATCAGGCCCGACATTATGTTAGGCCTGATCTGGGTCCAAACTGTTTGTAAAGATTATTAGCAGACGACACTAGTAAATAATACTTATCTTATTTTTGCTAACTCTTTGCCTACTGGGTAATTTTGTATGCTTTTTTGTTGTCAGCTGATTATTTTCAACATCAATTTTTTCAAAAAACTCTTTCAGGGATATAATCAGAGTGTCAAAAAGTTTGGATCCAGACCAGGCCCTAGGTCCAAACTGCTTGCAAATATTACCTGCAGATAACACTAAGAAATACAACAGCCCATGAGTAAATGATACTTATCTTATTTTGGTAGGTTCTTCTTTAATGTGGCAGCTTTTGTCCTCTACTTATAAACATTGCAAAGAGTTTGGGACCAGATAAGGTCTGACAAGATGACCAGCCTGATCTGGATCCAAACTGTTGCACAGAAAGATTTTTTAAAATTTAGTTTAAAATAAAGATTGCCAAGTGGCCCTAAATCGCTCACCTGACTTTTGCTAAAAGTTTCTGATAAATGTTTATAATACCCCCTGGGGACATAGATTTTAAAACAATTCTTTCAAGATATTTCTGTAGATCAGCTAGTATATTATTTCAACTTCTGATCAGCCATTTCAGAGGAGAAGAGTTTTCCTTACCTGCAGTAAACCACGCTCAATGCAAACATGTTTATTTGCAGATCAAAGTGATTTTAACCCTTAAAGCAAAGCACCAATTGCAACAAAAGTCATCTGCTTTTCTCGCCGGCTGAAATGTTTAAGAAACCTCTATAACAAACAGTGTGGACCCAGATCAGACTGCTCCTATAGGAACAGTCTGTTCTGGGTCCACCCTGTTTGCTTCTATACGGAACTTAAATAAGTCAGTAATGTTAGGCAATTATTTGCAGCAGATGTCATTTTTCAGATGCATTTTTTTTCTTGGCGCTTTAAGGGTTAATAGGGAGTCACCAAGTGAACATTCTTGCCAAATTGTTTGTATTTCCAGGGATTTTTTGGTGTTCTCAGGGGCTGAAATTTGGCCCCATTCCCAATGGAATTTAGGTGACTTTTTCCCAATTTTGAAAAAAAAAAAAAATCTTCCAAAAAAAAGTTTTTTTAGTTGAAGATTGTGATTTTTTTTCAGTCAACACACACACAAGGCTATACTTCCACAAAACGCTTTGAGGCGTGACTGTAATGGTAAATGAATTGAATGAATCGAGGGTCATTACTTAGATGTCATGGTAGAAGTATAGATGGTGACATTCTCCTTCAAATTAATGTGTAATAGCTAATTTGTTTTTATTGACCTAGAATTACATAGTTGTGCACTATAACAAATTTCCCAATTTAGGGGTTCGCCACGCTAATTTTCTCAATCTGAAAGGCCCTAGGGCCCCTTCCCAAACTTGCAAAAAAATCCCTGAATTCTGACCATTGCTTTCAGAGAAACTTTTAGTGGTATACAAGTACAAGGGAACCAGCCAAAGCCCTAGCAGCCATGTTTATTGACAGATCAAATTGCTTTTATAGAGGGTCACCATGTGAACATTCCTGCCATTGTGTCAGTATATACTGATTTATAGAAATAACCTCTCATATATTTCAATGGTAATATTGATTTTTCATTCTGTACACCCTAATACTGATCGGATTCTGATGAAATAATAAGCATGTATAGCAAAACTTATGTGCTCAAGAATTTTCAAGTTTTTTAAAACTTTATCATGCACATGCTGAATACTGTGTTATGGGGACATCAACCTCAAACTTTGAATGGCTATTTCTCTGTAAATTATAGGAATAATTATATAAATAATGATGAGAAACAGTTAAGTACTGACGGAGAGAATAGATTTTTCACATCAAAGTTACGTTTTCAAATTTACGTCATCTTCAGTTCTCCATTGAGGACACATTTTTTAAACTTTAAGGCAGCAAATTTGTTTGGCAAAATAAACTCCAAATAATACTTCCGACTTGGTTAACTTTTTCTAAACACTCAAGCTTCTTGCACAATGTAAATTATCTGAAAAAGTATGAACACCAGAATGATGTCAAACGTTGGTGACTGCAATTCTAAATTTCATTTGCTTTGTTTAAATTGAGGTGTTTGTCATTGCCTATGACCAAATTTTAAATCTTAACCAAATTAATAACGAACCAAAGACAAATTAAAAACTGGTGGGTTTCTTTTGTAGTTGAGTATATAATGCCATTGCAACTTTAAGAAACCAGTAAAACAGACATTTTTCCTCTCAAGTTGATGAGAGTCAATAGTTTAAATAAACTACTCAGGGCTTACCCTGGCTCAGAGTTTGCTGTAGCCAACACTTTAGCCAAATGGAAAAAGCTGTAGCCAAATGAAATTGATTTTAGTTAAGGTTTTAGCCAGAAAGTAGTATCAAGAAGTTATTCTGTATTTAAACTTTTGCCCACTAGCGGTGACTTGTCATCTGCAAACAGTTTGGACCCAGATCAGGCCCGACAAAATGTCAGGCCTGATCTGGATCCAAACTGTTTGACACCCTGATGGTTTTGAAAAAAATCCAACATTATAAGAGTTAAATATCGCACAATAATAAAGTGTGAAGGAATAATAAAACCAATATTGGAAAATCCAAAAGCTGATCAAAATACACTTTTTCACAGATATGTAATTTTTTAACCACCTAGAGTGTTCTTTAGCCAATGACTTATATTTGGAGCCACTCGACATTTTTAGTAGCAAATGGCTACAATGGCTACTGGCAGGCTGAGCCCTGCTATTATTTTAGGAACCTACCACAGTGAGCACTTCCGTATTTCTTTGTACCATGAATTTGGTGACCATTCAAGTCGACACACCAACAATATCCAGACTTGTCATGGCATTGCTCCCTCTCAAAGTACCCCTCCTTGTCACAACGAGGTTTCCAGTCATCTGAAAAGTACATTACTACAGTAAGACCTGTCTTGAGCGGCCACTCAAAAATAGACAAAACAAAGGTCTTACAGACAGATAGTAGCTAAATACAGGTCGAAAGTATTGCAAAATGCTCTCTTGGAGCATTCTGCAATGCTTTTGACCAGTATTAAGCGATAATCCGTCTTGAAAACCAATTTTTAGTCTTTTTTGGAGTGGCCGCTCAAGACAGGTTTTACTGTATGCTGATTAATGGTCTAGATAAATCAAAAGTTTGAGTATAAAATTGAGAATATTTTCTTATCCACCAGTATAATCATAAATGGGCCGTGACATGTGATTTCAACAATGTGGCATTTTGACAAGTGTAGACTCAGACGAGCCTGTGCAGCCTCCTTTTAAGCTTAGAAACTCCAAATGCTGTTCAGTCAGTAGCTTAACACACATAGAATATTCAAGCGACTGGCAAATGCTCTGATCAGACTGCGAGATATGCGCAGGCTGATCTGAGCCTTTGCTGGTCCCACATACCACATTGTTGCGGCTCAAAATTTTGTTTTTGGTGCTGACAAGAACCATCTCATTGAGACAGTTCTTTTGAGAATCCACAGCGTGTGTTTTGGTTGAGAAATAAGATTGTTTTACACACTCTTATTTTAAGGCCTGCTGATTCTGAAATGTTCTCAACTACGCTGATTCTGATATTTACAGAACTATTGCTGATTCTGAAATTTACGCAACTATGCTGCTTTTGAAATATATGCAACTATGCTGATTCCGAAATGTACGCAGTTATGCTGATTCCGAAATGTACGCAGTTATGCTGATTCTGAAATGTACACAACTGTGCTGATTCTGAAATGTACACAACTATGCTAATTATAAGATGTAAACAACAATGATGAATCTAAGATGTACACAACTATGCTATTTCTGAATTGTACACAACTATGCTGATTCATTAATATACAAAACTATGCTGATTCTGAAATTTACATAACTACACTTATTCTGAAATTCAAGCAACTATGCTGATTCAGAAATGTATGCAACAATGCTGATTCTGAAATGTACACAACTATGCTGATTATGAAATCTACACAAATGTGCTGATTCTGAAATGAACATAATTACGCTGATTCAGAAATGTACATAACCTAGCTGCTTTGGAAATACACTCACAGTGCTAGTTTTGAAATTTACATAACTATGCTGATTCCAAAATGGACATTACTATGCTTATTCTAAAATATACAAACAATATATGCTTTTTCTGAAATCTACATCATTATGTTGTTGCTTATCTGTAATCATGCTAAATGTTAAATGCTGAATTTATAGATATGCAATCATACAAAATTTCATGAGCTGGCTTAAATGTTGAATTTAAATTAAGCAGTCCAAGGACATAACTAGAACAGTACACTCCATTAATAATGCTCATAGGAATGAACCATCACAATTTTACAAAGGAATTATGGGAAAAAATCCCATGGTCATTTTCCTGTAATTTCTTTGTAAAATTCCTTGGTAAAAAATATGGAAGCCACAAGATGACTGCTATATCCAAATCGAAAAAAAAAATAATTAAAAAGCTCTGAAAATGACCAGTTAAATTTACCATCAGAGTAATTCGGGCAACTTTTATCAAAATTGAATAGAATAGACTTGTTGGCTTTTACACAAAGCACATTATCACTGAAAAACAAAAATGCATTTGGAAAATGAAACCATAAATGATCAAAAAAGAATTAGACATAAAATAAGGCTGGTCAAACTCTCAGCAGAGTGAATGAAAAAATACATTTTTTTTAATATATTTTTTGATAGAAAAAAAGATGAGTCAATGCAATGTTTTTGTCCTAAAAAGTGTGCATGATTTTTACAATTTCCAAGTGAATCACATGCAATTCTATGTTAATTGGAAACCTGGATTTCATCCTCCACCTCAGTCTGTTAGATTAGGTCCCATCCAATATAACCATAGTTCTTAATTGGATGTTGACCCTTCTCATTCTGATGGATTATCCCACACATATTGCATTAACATGTATGATATTGTCCATTTTGTATTTTAAAGGGTTGGCCTTCAAAATTTCTATGAGATGATCGTTTAGTTCTGTCCCTGAAGATTGTTATTTATTGAGCAAACAGTGCAGACCCCAATGAAATGCCGCCTGTGAATGAAAAGGGTAAAACAAAAAATTAACCCTTAAAGCGCCAAGAAAAAAAATGCATCTGAAAATGTCGTCTGCTGAAGTCGTCTGCTGCAAATAATTGCCTAACATTACTGACGAATTAAGTATAGAAGCAAACAGCGTGGACCTAGAACATACTGCTCCTATAGGAGCAGTCTGATCTGGGTCCATACTGTTTGCCATAGAGGCTTCTTAAACATTTCAGCAGACGACTTGGGTTAAACTTGTAATAAACTATATAAATGATGATACCTGAATCTGTTAACCTTGCTTTCTCAGCACAGGGAGCCACTGGAAAAATACAATATTAATAGCTTCAGATCAGACATTTCAAAGAGTAATTTATCTAACTTGAGTAGTTGGAATAAAATGCTACATTGGTGGTTGCCTGGTTTTATACCACCCTTACCAAGTTTATTACAAAATATCTTGTGATGTGCAAGGTCTACACTGGTGTAGGAGGTATAAAATAGTTATACCATGATTGTCCACCTGTACCTGCCTAAGATTACCCACTTGCTAAAGCTTGTGGATTATCTTCATGTACAGGCGGACACCCCCATGGTATAACAATTACGTAATTTAAACTAAAAGATGTAAGCTGAAGAATAAGTTTAGTGTGCCAAATTGATTTCCTAACCTATTTGAAATTCCTGTGATTTTAAGAAGAATCATATCTTCAGACTGTATTTGCCACGTTTGCTTGAACATTGTTATACAAAATTTCAATTCTCTAGCAGACATGCTTTAAAAATAAGAAGAAATATCTAAAATCACACAAAAAAGGACAGGCGAATGGAGACTTAAAAGTGTCACTGTCACTCTGAAACTGCTCATTTCAACTCCATCAAATTTATATATATGTACACATCATTTCCTGCCAAAAATGAGAAATTTATTCTTGAAAACCATAATGAATTTTGGTTGGTTTGCTTAATGCCACCATTTCACCAAGGATTGTTTTGTACGATCGACCCGATCTGGACCAGATTGTCCCCGACCAATCAAGTATTTGATCCGCCAGATTGTCGTCTTGAATCTCCTCCTATCTTCTCCCCCTTTTTGACCAGATTGAGTTCCGACTATATTAACGCGTCAAATCGAAGCCGTAATCACTTTCTGGCCAGCTTGCGATGATCATGTACCAATAATCAGTGCTGGGCTTGTTTTAGCTCTATAAGATTCGTCCTGCAGGGACACAGTAAAATGTTATTACATTCGGAAATATGCAGGGAAGGGGGCCAAGAGAATATATTCAAAAAAAGGATACATTTGCGAGTTTTTAAAGGGCTTTAATTTGTGTTTTGCTTCAGCGCGTTTATTGAGAAACGTGTGCACTTTTTTATATTTGGTTTATAAATCTGGGGCTGGTATTGGTATTAATTTGTAAATTTATTATAAGTAATAATAATTTTGAGTAAACATAGAGCTATATCTTGCTGTTGTATTTAGGGAATATCTATTCTTTTGGAGACCTTATGCAAGATCACCAGCAGACTGAACTGCGTAGAGTATACGAAAGCTCCCGAGGATAGAAGAGACCTCCAGAGGGTACACGAAAGCTCCAGAGGGCAGGCGAGACAAGAAGACCTTCAGAGGACCCTCGGACGACCAAGACGACCTTGGGCCAACGGGTTCTGGTCGGCTACTGTTTTTGAACATGTTTAAAAACAGTAGCCGATCACTTTTTCGGTACCCGACTCTTGTAGGACTGAGACGTTACGCCAGACCTTCCCCGACCTTCCCAGGTGATTGCCCGTGATTGTCCGCAAGTCCCCGATTGCTTTCCCAGATATGCGGCCGATCAACCTTATATAGAGATCGGGTACTATCGGGACCAATATAATCCTTGGTGAAATGGGGGTATAAGCCAAACATTTGCTTAGTACTTAATTACATGCATTCATGGCACGTAAGGTAACCTTTTTTTAAATAATGTACACACTTTATTGACTGTTTACAATATATGGACTTAAATCAATTAAAAAATTTTGACATCCCATCTACTGTCCTGCCAGCCAAGAGGGACTTATAATCGATATATCACTTGTGTATTAATCCTATCCTGCGGTGATCTATCGATTCGTGTTAGCTCAAGTGGAGTGTACAAGTTAATGTTTTCCTTAACAATTGTAAACAAAATATTATGTCACTGTCAGTCTTGGTTGGAAAGACAGTAAGGCCATGTTTGTTTACCTGTATCAGCGAGACAGCAGCACCATTCCACATGGGCCAATTTTTTATCGTTGTTCTTGTCGCAGGATTTAAACAGTGGCTTCATACAAGGTTCCCTCATGTTGCCCTCCAGTGTGCCCAGCTCCTCGTGGCTAAGGTAGCCATCCCTGTCAGCGTCTTGTTTGCGGAACTCCCACATTACAGACTTGGAGCACTTGCAGTGGCCATCTAAAGAAACCATTTATACACAAACTAAAAATAGTGCATAACATACTTTACCATACTTAAATAACTGGTTTCAAACAAATGACTCCACCCATTTTATTTATAAACTGCATTGTTATATCATTCATTGAAGGGTTTAAATACACAAAGTATTATGGCAAGAATTTGTATATTAAAGTCAATGGCATAGCCAGAATGCTGAAAAAGTTACACACATCAAGGGGAGACTACTGGATCAAGCACAAATTCTCTTCAATTGCATGATGATCCAGAGCTCTCACTAGGATTTTGAAAACAGGAGTCCCAGAGCCCTCTTTGCCAAAAAGTGGGAGTCCCACCATGCAAAAGAATATAGCCTCCTTCAAAAAGTAGGAGTCCCAGCACCAAAAATGGGAGTTCAGGACTGCAAATTAGCAGTTAGTGAGAGCTCTGTGCATCCCTTTTCATGATGGTTACTTCTCTTAAAGGAAACAATTAGCTCCCAGAGGGAGCAAATTCTTTCTTTTAAGAGAAGTTCCTTATGGTATGTAAAATCACCTTTACCACATTAGGTGACCTCCCTTGAATGTTACTGTTTTTATTACGCACGTGCATTACTGTGTTATGGAAGCTATGCCAATGAAAGTTCGCAATCGAAAATAGTGATTTTGATAGCACAACCTATATTCGCAGCAAAAAAACAAAACAAAACAAATTTCTTTACTTTTGTAAACAGATAATTTTTTAACACTTTTCTTTGTAACCATACAATGAGATCTTTATGCCTGCCCTACTTGCTAGCTGCTAATGTTTTTGCATAATCTCAATTCCTTTCATTTGTTGCCATTTTCTATATAAGTAAGAGATTTTTCACATTTTCTATGACTTTTAAACAGGAAACTATATAGTTTTAAAGTTCTATTTTAGAAAAGCATGATGCCACAGTGGAAGAAGAACACAAGTGTTTTGTTTGTCTTGATTCTTTATTTCCCAGTCAACAATTTTTCAGTCATGTTGGGACAGCTTTTTCCTGGGTTGGACAAGTACTAAGCAGATAATAAAGTGTCTTGCTCAAAGATGCAATGCAGTGCCTCTAGTGAGGCTCAAACCAGCACCCCCTTGATCTTGAGTCAAGCACTCTACCACTGAGCCACTGTGCTCCTCGAACAACACAATATAAGCTAAAGATACCTCCATTCAGGGTGGGTAGTCACGTGGTTTTTGCTTGGATACACTGTACGGATGTTCGAATACACTGTACGGACATTCTGATCGAATATAGGTAGATTTCTCTATGTTTTCTCATCTATACCCAGAAAGTTATACACCATTTTCCAGCCCACATTTTCCCCTATCAAACGCTACCAGGATAGCATCTTTAAGCTTCTTACTTTGAGTACTAACTCTGTCACAAATGTTGTCCGTACAGCTTATTTCCGAATTCAGGCACGATCTTCGCCACTAAAAATTTTGTGACAGGGTCTGTACTCAAAGTAAGAAGCTTTATGAGGATATCCTGGCATCGTTAGATAGGGAAAAATGGGGGCTGGAAAATGGTGTATAACTTTCTGTGTAAAGATGAAGAAAACACGCAGAAATATCTACTTACTTTTGCTTAAAACATCGGTGTGGAAAGAAGTCCGCCATTTTTCCGTACAGTGTATCTTAACAGAAACCACGTGACTACCCACCCTGTCCATTGGAACCATGCTTTTAAAATTTAAGGAAGAATTTAAAATCAGGTTACGAGCAAAATTGTAGTCAAGATTTCTCAGCAAACTCAATTACGAATCAATTAACATTTTCAGTCTATAAACAGGCCTCCAGATAAGAGTGTGTAATAGAAAATTAATTTTCTTATTTCTCAACGTAAAACATATGTTGTGGGTACTCTAAAGAACTGTGTCATTGAGACAGTTCTTTTGAGCACCCAAAATAAATGTTTAAATTGATGGATAAGAAAATAATAACAATTTTACGCCCCAAATGTTTTATTTATCTGGAGGCCTGATAAACTTACTGCATAATTTTTGGACAATCTACAATGATCCAGTTGCAAATTAATAAAAAAAACTTTCTTCTATGATCTGCAACTTACGGGAGTTGATTAGAAAATTCGCGGAAAGTACTATTAAATGGTATTGCATTTATGGATTGCAATAAAAATTCACAAACGTAAACTGTTATTCATTGCAAGTGGACTGAAATTTAAATTTAGAAAATTTGACTTCATACGCATGAGCATGTGGCTCCATTGTGACTTCACTGCGCTGGACCTGGGGCATCTGTACCCCAGGTATGTCTACCAGAGCTCAAATTCGTAGTGGTGCTTGCATTGAATGGCAATTTTTAACGAAAAGCAATTTAACATCATTCTTTGAACATAATAAGAGGTTTTCTGATGAATAAATGGTTTGAGTTCAAAGGGCAGGCCTAAAATGTTTCAATTTTTTTTTTCAAATTTCAAATGATAACCTATTTTCTAGTGCCATAATCATCATTTTGGACCTAACTATTGATTGTCATGAAATAGGGTGTTTTCAAGTGTGTCAATAATTCATTTAAAAAATGACTTGCCATTGAAACAGGCAATATGTTCATAGAAGTTGGATATTTCTACTACTGTTATTTGTTTTGGTCTAGAAAAATATAAATCTTTGAAAGTTTGCATAGATGAGGAGTAAACATGTCGCTGAATATGAATGGAACGCAATATGGGCTAAGGTTTGATTGATTATGTAGTAAACAATCAAAATGCAATGTAAATTGCCACGGTTCGGGCTATGTAACATTGCCTTGACAACAGCTGTAACGCGCATAGACAACAAATATAAACCATAATGTGATGGATCAACTGCATATGTGTTGCAGAATTAAATGCTGAAATTCCAGCTGTATTGATCAAATGATGTAGAAATGGTGACAATTTTCCGTGCATTTGTTGATCACCCCTCGTATCTCTGAATCAAACAAAAATCATTTTCAGTCAATTACTTACGTGATTCTGTTTCAATAGCCACATCATGTATGGATCGCTTGCTCTTCTTGTGTCCTCCCTTGTGTTTCTGATGCTTGTCAATGTGGCCAAAACTAGTGTGTTTCTTCAGTATGTCAGGGTGGGTGAGGCGACGGTTTGTCCTGTGGTGCCTCTGTCTACTCTCAGTATGTAACAACACAAAGTAGCCAGTTAGCCTCTTCCTCAGTTCATACATCTCCCGTGGTCGACACTCTAAAACAAAAACAGCCATTGAACAAGCGTAAAATTGTGATTATTTTCTTACCCATGAGTTTAAACATGTGTTTTGGGTGCTCAAAAGAACCGTCTCATTGAGACGGTTCTTTTGAGTACCCACAAAATATGTTTTGGTTGGGAAATAAGAAAAATAATTTACTGCTACACACTCTTATCTGGGGGCCTGCCTAAACCCTTTGAAAACTAATGAAACCTTCTGTCTTGTTCAAGGCAAAAATTAATATTTGGGGGACACATGTCCCTTTAAAATTTTATTTTAAGGGTCATTTGGAAATTTTAGGGGACTTGTCAAAATCTCCAACAGTTTTAGGATGTGCTGTTTATGGTTTTGTTTAAGGTTTTACATCCCAGTCAATAGCTATGATCATGTTGAGAAGGTCAGTCCACCTAACCAGTACTTTGTGCACATACTTTCACTTGTAACTGACAACAGCCCTTTTTGAATCAACAGATGGAGGAGAATGACCAATGGGACCGGGCTAGGATTGACATATGGCGACCCCTGGATGTGCAGCCAAACTCAATACCGCCCTTGCGAAAAATAACCAGCTTTTCTACAGCTTCTGCGCAGCTTTCAAAGCTTCGCAGAAGCTTTGTAAAAGCTAGCGGTATTGGCACCTGCGTATTTAGCTGCAGAAACGCAGCTTTTACGCAGAGCTGAAGAAAAGCCGGCTTTCACGCAGCTTTAACGAAGAGCTGTAGAAAAGCCGGCTTTTACGCAGCTTTTGCGAAGCTTTAACGCAGCTTTAGCCTAGACTCACTAAAAGCTGCGTTAAAGCTTCGCAAATGCTGCGTAAACGCAGCTTTTACGCAGGTGCCAATACCGCTAGCTTTTACGAAGCTCTAGCGCAGCTTTTACGCAGCTTCAAGTGAAAGCTGCGTAAAAGCTGCGGTTTACGCAGCTTCAAGTGAAAGCTGCGTAAAAGCTGCGTTTACGCAGTTTTTACGCAGATGCCAATACCGCTAGCTTTTACGAAGCTCCAACGCAGCTTTTCTGCAGCTTTTATCAAAAAAGCTGCGTAAAAGCTGCGTTTCTGCAGCTTCAAATGAAAGCTGCGTAAAAGCTGCGTTTCTGCAGCTTCCATCAAAGCTGCGTAAAAGCTGCAGAAACGCAGCTTTTATTTAAAGCTGCATTAAAGCTGCGTTTCTAATGCTTGATAAACAAACCTGCGTAAAAGCTGCGTATCTGCCAGAAACCTGCGTCTTTAAAAAGTTCTGGATGTGGCCAAAAAATTGGTCAAAACAAAGGCTTATAAGCATATAGTAGTCTAATGACTCCTGGTCTTTACTTTATGAATATCATAAAAATGCACTGGTCTTGTGTAAATGAGTAAGGCCAAGATAAGAAAAATACATTGTTCATAACAGTAAAGCCTGTAATGTTAAACAGCATCACATGTCCAAATTACCGAAGGTTGAAAAATCATTGGCAACTCTTAGACGTATAATCTGCTCTGTGTCTTTGTAAGTTTGAAACATATTTTCCAATGGATCATTGTACCGTAGGAGGTTCAAGGTGTTTCACCATGGCCCGTAATAGCTCAACTAGGTCACTAAGGTGCATCATGTGATTAAACTGTTACCTGGCAGCAGTTCCTTGCACTCTGGTACTTCAAGTTTGACACCTCCCTTACCTTTTATTGGTTGCAACTCAAAGTTTTGCTTTGGTTTGTGGTCACATACAATAGCTATGGACATGCGGTGAATCTCACTGATGGTCAATTAACCTAGTACATGTATAACCACACCTGTTTTCCTGTACAAGCTTAGAATAAGGGACTTAAACCAGTACTCGTGTGCACATACTTTGGCTTATGACAATAGCCCTTCTTGAATCAGCGGGAGGAGAATGACCTGTCCTATGAAAATATTTCATGATCAAACACCACCAAAGTATGGATCGAGACAAGGATTGAACTCGCAACCCCTAGATCAGCGATCTGAATCCCTAAAAATTACGCTCTGGGTCCAGCAATTGTTGGTTGTTTTGATGTTTATGTCCTAGTCAACAGCTATGATCATGTCAATGATGTCGAGGCAGTCAGTTCACTACATTGTAACCACACTTTTTTCCTGGGCAAGCTTGACTTAAATTGGTCAACCAGTACTTCGTGCAAATACTTTCCCTTATAACTGACAACAACCCTTCATGAATCAGAAGAGGAAAGAGAATGACAGTAGAATTTATTTCACAATCAATCTCCACGGAAGTATGGCACCAGGCAGGGGTCGTACTTGCGACCCCTGGACCGCCAGTCAGACTCGCATACTGGGACACACAGCACAGTGATTTTATTTGGCCATTTTTGAGGCCGTATATGGGAGTCATTCCCAATCCAAAAATGGCCTTTATTTTCCCAATTTCATGTATTTTAGCTCTTATTTTCCCAATTTTAATAAAATATTTCCCAAATGTGTAGGAAAAGGTAGCTTCCCAAAATCCCAAATAAAATCACTGCAGCAGTCGTTAAAATGTCTGGTAACATACTGGGATGCACAGCACAGTCTTTAAAATATCTGGTAGCAGATATGTGTCTGACTGCAGATCCAGAGTTCGCGAGTTTGATCCCGGCCCGGTCCCATACTTTCAGGGAGATTGCAGATCATGGAATATTAATTTCTACGACCATTCTCTCCCTTCCACTGATTTAAGAAGGGTTTGTTGTCAGTTTCAAGCTAAAGAGTATGTGCAGGAAGTACTGGTTAACTGCTAAGCCAAGCTTGCTCAGTAAATAAGGTGTGGTTAGGTTAACTGATCATCCCGACATGACCATAGCTGTTGACTGGGACATAAAGAGCCAAACCAAACAAAACCAAATACACTATACAACCCAAAGAACATATTTGAACGAAGGGAGTACCACTTCATTTCTTGTGAATCCACAGGAAGCAGTCATTACAAAAGATAGCATTGCTACTGGTTCCTCTAAGACGGGATGCACATATGTCGATCCTATAGCCCGCCTTTGTTTCCATCTTTCAAGCAGACAAGAAGTCTTTCTCCAATTGTTCCCAATGCTAACCTGTCTCAATCTGCATTAGCAGGACCCAAAGACAAATCTAGCATGTAAGCAAATGATAACAGCATAATAATCTAGCAAATTTTGAGGGATGTTGAAATACCTGCTTACTTTTTTTTTATAAAAGACAATACTTGTTTCTAAAAGAACATCTGTCTGTAAACATTTAATTTTCTCATAGAAATATAACTCATTGTGCTTATGAATAGATTAATGTTACTAATCCTTTATATCATAGCATTAGATAACTTACTATTGTTGTTTAAGGAAAATATACATGCATACCCCACCCACTGAATCTAGCTTGATAAGAAAATATTTTTTTTATCCATTTATTAATTAACTAGTCACACATTTTTTACACTCACTTTTTCTAGAAACTGGATTTTATTGTGTCCTTCAAAGAAAGCATGTGTAGATTGGTCAGCAGGTGAAGGTTCAATTGTTGTTTTGGTTTAATCTGTTGTTGTACAGCCATATTAGAAATTCAAATTTTTCCAACTAAGGGATAAACTCCAACTACTTGAAATCAACTCCCCAGTGGTGTACCACTCCAAATCAAACTCCCCACTGGTTCAGGAACCTTTAAAAACTATTTCTACTGAAAGGAAGTTGCCACTGTTGGGGAGTTTGACCCCAAATAGATTACACCCTTTAGAAATCTTTATTTTAGCTGCAATGCTGAATATATGTTTACCAGGTAGGTAGGTAGGTAGGAAGGTAGGTAGGTAGGTAGGTAGGTAGGTAGGTAGGTAGGTAGGTAGGTAGGTAGGTAGGTAGGTAGGTAGGTAGGTAGGTAGGTAGGTAGGTAGGTAGGTAGGTGGGTGGGTGGGAAGGTTTGGTAGGTAGGTAGGTAGGTAGGTAGGTTGTGTGTATGGAGAGGGGGTGGGGGTCAGGATGGGTGGGTGGGTAGGTATAGGTAGATATATATAGGTAACTATTGGCAGGTAGGTATGGGGAGGGGTGAGGGTAGGTAGGTAGGTAGGTAGGTAGGTAGGTAGGTAGGTAGGTAGGTAGGTAGGTAGGTAGGTAGGTAGGTAGGTAGGTAGGTAGGTAGGTACGTAGGTAGGTAGGTAGGTGGGTGGGTGGGTGGGTGGATGGGTGGGTGGGAGGGAGGGAGGTGGGTAAGAGGAACGGAGGTGGATAGGTGGGTGGGTAAGAGGGAGGGAGGTGGATAGATGGGTGGGCGAGAGGGAGGGAGGTGGGTGGGTGAGAGGAGGGCGGTGGGAGGGAGGTTAGGTAAGGGTAGGGTAGGATAGGTAGCATGGGTAGTATGGCTGTTGGGGTCCTGGGTGGGTGGATAGATACAGGTAGGTTTAAGTAAGCATTGGTAGGTAAGTTTGTGGTAGAGGTGAGGAGGGGGTAGGGTTGGGGGCATTTTAGGTGGGTGGGGATGTGGGTGGAGGTCTATATGGTCAGTTGGGTAGTAGTTTTCTGGGGATTTTCTTAAGTATTGACAGCCTGAGTTGACAGCCATTTTCTTTTATTTCATTACAGTTTGTTAACTAATTTGGCTGTTTCCCTGTGCTGATGCATTGCATAGGTTGGCCCTTGCTTGTTGGTAATTTAGTCAAATAGAAGAATTTGCCAAGTTGGATATTAATTTGGCTGCCCAGGCTGATCAGTCTTGGCTTGGGGAACAAGTCAATCTATGGGTCTCATCACGAGAAACCATCTCTTCCAGGTTTCTTACCTAGTGAAACACAAACCAGTCTGCTTAGCTACAGAGACTAGCTAGATTACTGAAACAAAGCAATCTCACGTGAAGCAGGACAGTTAAAAAATTTAATAACGCAGCTTTAAATATCTGTAGAAAAGCTGCGTCTTTATGTTTTTAGACTGTTTGGACTTAAATATAAGTAATACGCAGCTTTTCTGCAGCTCTCAGGAGCTGCAGATTTTACCTTAATGATTCATTTGTTTAATAAAACAGAATATTCACCTTTTCTACAGCTTTCAGAATTAAATACGCAGCTTTCTCAGACAAACCAACTTAAATACGCAGCTTCTGCGCAGCCCACACAAAAAGTACAGCTTTTACGCAGCTTATACGCAGGTCTGAAAAAAAACGCAGCATTTCTACAGCTTTAACGCAGGTCTGAAAAAAACGCAGCTTTTACGCAGCTTTTACGCAGCTTTTTCAAAAAAGCTGCGGAAAAGCCGGCTTTTACGCAGCTTTTACGCAGAGCTGCGTTTAATTTTGGCAAGGGCGACTGCACTACGGAGCCTGGTAAGTATGTGCTGTTTTTGTAATTGTGGGTACCTTACTAACAATGTTTCATTAACATTGCTTGTCACTTGCAAAAGATTAAATCTGCTTTTTAAAATGTAACTGAAGTTGAAACTTTCAGAGCGGTCGAGTGGGGTAGTGATCTAAGGATTGAAAATCTAAAAGGTCATACACCCAGTTAGGATGGTCAATGTAAAAAGGTGCATAGGGTGTGTGTGGTTGGGGGGGGTGTTTGTGTCAAGTCTAATACTCTAGCACTGAGCCAATGTGCTCCTCTCATACAAAGAGTTTAAGAGGTATGGGTTTGTATTTACCATCTGTAGCTGTGGCTTCTTTAAAGAGACTATCTTGAATCACTTCAGCTGGCTGAAAATACATTAATATAAACTTACTCTTTCTTCACTGGAATAATATAATAATCATAATGTTGCCAGAATATGCTTTGCTATTTATACCTTAAAGTTGGTGCCAATAGGTGTAATATTCTTTTTTTTTCTTGCGGACAAAATAATAACATTCAAATGGTATATTTTAAGAGTTGTTTACAACCATATTTGTGTGAATACATATGCTAGTTTAGTAATATATAACTGCAATGATCAATTAAAAAGACAAAATGTTACAGTATAATGGTGTTTGTTATCGCATATGTTAATTAATCTTTCAATAGTACAAGTAAGGTTTAGATAAACAAAATTTTTCATCGTAAAATTGTAAATATTTTCTTATCCATGATTTTTAGCATATGTTTTGGGTGCTAAAAAGCACTGTCTCATTGAGACGGTTCTTTTGAGTACCCACAACTTATGTTTTGGTTGAGAAATAAGAAAATTATTTTTCTGTTACGCACTCTTAACTGGGGCTCGACGTGAGAAAACCTGTCTTCGGGGGTTTGCGAACAACACAGGTGCAGACCAGCCTGCGCATCTGCACATTCTGATCAGTGCCTTTAATATTCGCTTTTTGGAAAGTATCATATGTAAACTTCCTACTGGTGAAATTCCAATTTTCTAGAAAATCTCTGTAGCTGAGGAGACTGGTTTGAAACTCGCTTTGGCGGAAACCCCGAAGACAGGTTTTCTTGCGACGAGGCCCGGTATAATTTCCAGAAAATTGTGGGTGAAAGGTAATCCATCATAAGCCATTCATTGTAAAATATCTCAAACACCAGTATCACACAATTTCAAGCAGGGACATAGTTTCACTTTCTTACGAAGAACAGGCCTCCAGAGAAGAGACTAGGGAGCACTGTGGTTCAGTGGTAGAGTGCTTGAATCGAGGCCAACTGCTGAAGGTTTGAGCCTCACCGGCATCACTGTGTTGTGACCTTGAGCAAGACACATTTACCCGTGCTTAGTACTGGTTCAACCAAGGAAGACCCCCCGGAACACCCATCTCGAAATAACTGAAAAATTGTTGACTGGGACGTAAAGAAATGAATCAAACAACAAAAAAGAGACTGTAATCGAAAATTAATTATCTTTTTTCTCAACCAAAACATGTTTCATCTCAGTGAAATGTATCTTTGAGCACCCAAAATCTATGGTTAATTGATAGATAAGAAACCATCATAATTTTACATACAAAACATAAGCTTATCTGGACTAATGACATGATGATACATGTAAATGGACCCCATCATGAGAAAAGTAGGGCAAAGATCAGAAATCGATAAGTACCACATCAGACCCAGAACACCACATGGGAAAGTGACAAAAACACAAGAAAACATCACAGACAAGAGAGCGAAGGGGTTAGCCCTTTCCCAGCAGGTGACTACAAGGCTGCAATGAACAGACAAGAAAGCATGACAAAACACGAAACATAAATCCACAAAAGCACTGTCTTGGAATGGTCAGTAAAAAATATTTTACTAGAGGTCTAATCAACTAGTTTTATCGTACCAACCTCACCCTTATTTCAGATGTGGATCAAGACAAATAGATGTTTGGTTCAAAAAAAAATCAGAAGATGACAAAAACTCATGAAAAATTTTCCCAGCATGCAAAAGAGTTAAACATGCATGCATAGCTAGCCACTGAGGTTTCATGGCTATTTTTGGGTACTGTAAATTCGGAAATTTTCGTGAGAACTTTATTTTTGTGAATTGCTTTTAAAGAGACATATTTGCCACCTTTCAAATTCGCGACTAGGACATGAGTAAACTACATCAGTTATAATAAGGACAGATTGATTTCGTCATTTCGCAAGGTATTTATTTTCACGAAACTTCGCGAAATTAAACCCTCACGAAAAACCCAATTTACAGTTTGGTCTGAGCCCTGTCTCTGTGGTCACCTATGGGTTACTTAGTACCAACATCTGAAATTCTCGCCTATTCATTTATACCTTCTTAACCTGGATGTCATGTTTCAACATCTTAGGCTTGGAGACAGGTTCCTTCTTGTAATGTTTCATTAGGTCATAAACTTCTCTCATGTTTTCCGCTGTCCTCAAGTTTTTCTTCATATCCATGAGCTTCTGATCAACCCCCTTCACGTCATCCTTTAGTAGATTCTTCCTCCGGTGGAAGTCTCTGAACAGCTTTCGCCTGAAATTATAACAGAATTGTGTGGTGAAATTGGAGCCACTGTGATCACGAATAAGAGTAATTTTGTTTCACAGTCTGATCAGAACCTTTGTTCTCTGGAATGTATTATACACCATTTTGCTACTTGCTAAATTGTGATATTCAAGCTAGACTCAGTATGCGTGGCCAAACCCGAAAAACAGGGTTTCTCACACCGAGGCCCATTTGAGCCACATCATCATTATGACACTGTCTAAAACCAGTGAACAAACTTTCTAAAGACATGGCTCATATCTATAGCTTTAAACAGCAAAGGATCAAATCATTTTGAGATTACCGTATTTATCCCGAAATATTATGTCACATTAATATCTTACCATATTTGGGCATGTGCTAGTGATTTTGGTACTTATTAAATAAGCAAGCAACGAAGGCTCAGGCCAGTCTGTGCATATGCACAGACTCGCCTGAGCCTTCGCTACTCACACTCAAAAAGAATGGATGTAGATGAAGACTCAGCACCAAAGATAAGAGCTCCAGCCCAATTAGCTGGCTGATTTACAGTAAATATTCAAAAATTTCCAACACTTTATTTTCCCTTTCTGTTTTCAATTATGAAAATGTTTGTTATAGTGCTGATATTTACAAAATGCCTGTTAGAAAAAATCAAACAGGGAAGACCCTGATCAGACTTCTTCTTTAGAAACAGTTTGATCTGGGTCTGTGCTGTTTGCCATTTTGGCAGGCATTTTAGAACATTTACCGTATATGCCAAATAGTGAACACCTACCAAACGATCTAATGCTCAACATCTGGTTGAATCACAACTGCTTCAGAAAGAGAATAAAAAATCGGGGAATGTCATGCAATAGCCTATGCATTCCATAATGTTTGTGGTATAAATTTGTGGTCAGAAAGTTCTCTTTTTGTCAGATTTACTTTTCGCGTAAAATAGGTGTACCAGAATTCGACAGGAACGCCTTTCTCGCACGAAAAGTAAATATGACCTAATGAGAATACTTTCTGACCTTGTATTTATGCCACAAAAGTAGGAGTCCATAGACTGTTGCATGACATTCCCAGATTTTTGATTCTCTTCATAGAGCAGTTGTTTTTCAACCAGATGTTGTGCATTAGATGGTTTGGTAGGCGTGTATATATTTAACCACTTGTATGACATATTGAACATGTACTAGACTGAGCTAGAGTATAGATCAGACTGCTTTTTTCAAAACAGGCTTATTTGGAGTAAACATTTATCTGTCAAAATATTAAGGGTAAATGTGGCTTCACTCCTATTTGTCGATTTCCCCATAGCAGCCTAATGACGATCTATAAATAGCACAGACTCTGACGTTTAGGAGTGTTATGATTCGTTGTTCTTCCTTGTTCCGCTGACTATACATTGTTCTTGGATGATCATGAGATTTCTACCAATTAATGGCAGCTAGCTTACATGTACAATGAACAAATGAGGAGTGAAAATTCCACAAATTTGAGGTAGTTTCAAAGTATATTTTGGATTTGTTATAGGTATCAATATCCAGATTCAGCATGAATTAGGGTGTGTTCAGACACCTGAACGCTGGACAGCTGTCAAACTGTCAAGTATGAGTGACTAGTAACATGTAATACAACCTTGTTAGCAGTAAGAGTAGTATACTGTTTGACAGTCCCTAATCTAACCCTTAATGCGCAATCGCAACAAAAATTGTGTGCTTTTCTCAGCTGCTGAAATGTTTAAGAAGCCTCAATGGCAAACAGTGTGGACCCAGATCAGACTGCTCATATAGGAGCAGTCTGTTCTGGGTCCACTCTGTTTGCTTCTATACTTAATTTGTCAGTAATGTTAGGTAACTATTTGCAGCAGACGACTTCAGCAGATGACAATTTCAGATGCATTTTTTTCTTGGCACTTTAAGGGCTAAATGTGTTTTCCCTAAATAATCAGACACATAATCTGTCCTAAATTTGAGTCTTTCCTTAAGGTGTGTAAATGCATAGCAGTGACAATGGTAAATATTATGTTAAAGAGACTTAAGTCTGCAACTATGAACATTTTTCGATTTTTTTTATTTTGTTTTTAAATTATTTGTAAAAGTAGAATAAAGTTATGTTTTCACAATAAATCTGTTCACTAAAGCTGAAAACTGCACGGAAAAGTGAATTATCTTATAAAACAGGTGTGTTTTTCTCTTGTTGGTAATTATTTGCGTCCCTCCAATAATTATAGACAGTTAATTTTAACATAAATGTTGTTGTTTTGATACTGATAATTTGTTAAGATTTACGAAATTGGTAAAATGTATACCTGAATTTTAGTTTTTTTACTGTGTTCTTGAAAAATAGAAACATTAGTTCTAAAATTAAAAGATCAAAAGTTACAGACTATGCAGCTTTAAATATGAAGCATGGCAAAATTTAAGTCACCATCATTCCGAATAAAATGCTCTGAACGGCATGTGCGAATCCAGAGCGGGGGACATGGGTCCCGACCCCTAACCCCTGAAAAATCACAAAAATATAGATTTTGTTAGTAATATTGGTCCGGACCCCTGAAAAATCACAAAGCTACCTAAGCCATTTAAATTGCGTATCAGAGGTGGGCAGATGATGGCCCACTTATAGTGGTATTTGGATCCTCATCAACTTAAAAAAAGAGAAAAAAACCTTGAAAAAGTTGGACCACCTCTGACAAAACTTACTGGATCCCCGCATGAACAGAAGATTTAATCTCTGGAAGGTTAAAGCAGGGTTTGACAAAGCAATATAAAATCTAGGGCTAAAAACAATGTCTATATCAATGAGTGTACAACAACCACAATATATAAATCTGGAAAATCAATCACAAGTTGGTCATGTTCATGTTGGATTTTCAACAGATTTTCAATGTGCATGCAAACTTCAAAGACTTTGCCAGCAATAAAATTGCATTTGGATTCCAATTAATTCTCTTTATATGATATTTAATTCATAATTAGCTTACAGTTTCATATTACCTACAGTATGCCAAACTCTTGTATGCTGGAAATTTAACCTTGATACAGATTCAGCCCACTGGATACCAAAAATTAAAGTCAAGTCATTTTTTTTTCTTTTTTGGGGTGGGGGGGGGGGGGGGTATAATAATACAACATCCCATTATTTAAACAAGAATTTTTATATGTAAAAGAAATCAAAATTCACATTTAGAAAAATATATACTTTTCTACAGTGTTAAAACCAATAAGTGCACTAAGTGTATTCTTTAACCTTGGTTTAAAACATAATTATAAAATCCATATCAGCTGGCTTCTGATGAAGAAGCCAGCTGATCGGGATCTACACTAGTCTATTTTAAAATTATCAACATGATTGAGTCCATCATCCATATTAATAATAAAATTACACAACTGGATTGATCAGTGTGTGTCCCACAACAACAGCTCATATATGATGGCTTGAAGTCTCATCTGATAGACTAACTGAAGCCAGTGGATCCAACCTGTGACCCCTGGTTTACAAAGCAAGTGGTTTATCCGCTACACCACGGCTGCTCTTACTACTGGATTTAGGCCTCTAGATAAGAGTGAGTGCCTAATTAAAATCTAATTTTCTAACATTTTGTGGGTACTTTAAAGAACTGTTTCAATGTTAAAACTGATGGATAAGAAAATATTCACAATTTTACTCTCAATTGTTTTCTTTATCTCGGCTGGACCTATGTGAATTGACTGAAAACTAGAAGCCTATATTGAATAAGAGAATGAGAGCTAATAAGGTCCATATGGTATATAAAATATCCTTCCACTGATCAATATGCCCCACATTTTAATTAAAAATATGCAGGCGTAGATAGGAATCCCTTGTTGGGGTGTCCTCTAGGGTGCTGCAGTAGGTTTGTTTTAATCTTCTTGCTACACCATCATTGTAAACTGAAAATCATCATCATCACCTTTCACTGATCCCTTTATCATCTGTGTCTCATAGGTAGGTAAAGAAAAAACAATTTGAGTAATTATTTTCTTATCCATCAGTTTAAACATGTGTTGTCTTGATTTGATTCTTTACGTCCCATCAACAATCTTTCAGGTATATAGGGATGCAGGTCTTGGTCTTCCGGGGTTGAACCAGTGCTAAACTAGGATAAATGAGTCTTGCTCAAGGACACAAGGCAGCAATGTCGGTGAGGCTCGAACCCAGGTGGGGTACTACGATATTTTCACACATACGTAGGCTCGGACCATTTTTTGGGGTTCAAAATTCTGAATTTCAATATTTTTTGGGGTTTTGAGAAAAATGAATATTTTTTGGGGGTATGAAGATTTTGTGGATATTTTTTGGGGTCATCACAAAATTGGGCTAGTTTGAGGGTCATTTCTATGCATTTTAGGGTCTTTTTTTTTTTAAGGTCAAGGTAAATAATTGGGATATTTTTTGGGGTCGCTAAAATTTCCAATATTTTTTTGAGGTGCTTGAAATTCCTGTTTTTTTTTTTGGTGAACGGTAGATGCTGGGTCCGAACCTAGGTATACGGAAAAAATTTGAGTACCCCCCTAGGGGCTCGAACCTGCGGCCTCTCTGTCTTGGGTGCTCAATGAGATGGTAACTGTCTCCTTGAGATGGTTCTTTTGAGTACCCACAACAAATGTTTTGGTTAAGAGATAAGAAAATATTTTTCAAATATGCCATCTTATTTTGAGGCTTGTGACTGTGTCTGTGATTTTATTATCTGGAGAGACTAAGAGCAGTTTCTGTCAAGGTATATCAATCACTATTTGTTTTATGCAAAATAATTTTATGCAAAGTGACTGCGCCCCAGGCGAAATGTTGTTCATTGTATAGCTTCAGGTGATTCATCAACTGGGATTGTTTTATGTCAAAAGAATGTCTGCAAAAAATGTAGGTGTATAAAATCTGAACATCTTAATCTATCACCAGAATTTTTAACCTGCCTAAGCCATTATAAGCTTCCCTAATGGAGCATATTGCTAGCAAGTTTACCAACATGAGGTACAGTAAAACTTGTCTTAAGCGGTCACTCACAAATGGACAAAACAAAGATCTTTATGACACATGGTAGCTTAATTCATGAAGGTCTAAAGTATTTCAGAATGCTCCCCTTGGAGATTTCTGCAATACTTTTGACCGGTCTTGAAAAAAATATTCTGGTCTTCTTTTTGAGACTGGCCGCGTAAGACAGGTTTTAATGTACATCAAAATGAGGGTCTCGTCTGAGTCAGCATTGACTTGCAAAGCATTTTTGCTGACTAGTTGATGATACTGTGTAACATTACCTCTTTTCCCGCTTTTTACGACAATTGTCGTGTGCTATGTACTCTGCTAGTCTATAGATATCTTGAACAATATGGACCCAGATAAAAAGCTCCTTAGGAACATGCAAAATTGGCCTGCATGCAAATTAAGAACTTATAGAGAAAACTAGATAATTCTCTATCAAACGAGAACACTGGAAACAGTTAGGGCTTTATTTAGCTGATCCACCATATATCTTTTCTGGTCAAGTACGATATAAACTTCATATAAAACTGACACAAATAAACCAGTTTTTTTTTCAAACACTTCGACGTTCATGTGACTTGTTGATGTTTACAATTTTAGTTAATGTAACTTTGAGATGGCATAAAAATACTTGTAAATGAATATTAACCAATCTAAGCTAGGGCAACCACCAAACATCAATGGAGCATGTGCACTAGAGTCAAGGGAACTTGAATGGCTATAAAAATGCAGCCACAAGACTATCTTTTTGGCATGCAATATAACATAAGAAAGCAAAACAGTGTCCCGACAACATTGTTTTTCTGTCATTAACATATTTCACAGAAGGACGCACAGACCTCCCTCAAGCAGCACTTGAATCCATTGGGTCCATTTGCTTCTTGTGGGGTGTCTGTACCAGTATTTCTAAAGAAACCTATAGCCACATGATTTTCCAGGAAGGGGGAGGTGTGTTCCTCTTCCCCCCTCTGGATCTGCACATGTGGACCAACATACATGTACCTGCTGCCTGTAGTTACTCAACTTGACCCTAGATCACCTTCAGTGACCATGCAGATTGGAAGGCATTTAAACTTCAGTTCCTTATGTGTGACACAGACTTACCCTTCCTTAAACTTTCTGCGGTTGACACACTTTTCTTCACCAGTATGTTTGTATTTGATACAGAATTCACCAGACTTGCACTCTTTTTTACAATCTGAATACAACATAAGAGAAAATATTAAAAAGAAGGCAATTACCACAGATGCTCTTAGAAGTACCCACATAGATAATTTTCAACGCCCTTTCCTCACTAGTCTTTGTCTTCTGCTGTTAACAGAATAGATCCAGATAAGGCCCAACATATAGTTGGGCCTGATCAGGATCCAAACTGTTAGAAACTCATGGTATTCCTGAAAGATTTTTTTGTAAAAACAAATCCCACTGACAACATAACATCATGCAAAAATTTAATTACGTATTGTACCTAAAATGCAAAGCGATGCTCAGAATTACATCATGTAATTCTGAGCATCACTTTGCATTTTAGGTACAGTACGTAATTGTCATGTAACCTTTGCAAAAAGTTTGAACCTAGTTCAGAAACAAAACAACTTTCCTGATATGGAACCATATTATGTTTGACACAGTCAGATAGTATTGAATTCCTAATGCTATTTGAAAAAAAACCTTCAGAATCTGGTGACAAAAAAGCATGCAAAATAACGGAGCAAGCAAAAGAGTCCATGGAAGAATCCACCAGTCAACAAAGTGTTATCTCTAAGTTTGCATGCTGGGTAATTTTTCATGCTTTTGTTGTTTTGTTTGTTTGATTTGATTCGTTACGTCCCATCAACAATCTTTCAGTTAAACAGGGATGGTTTTTCCTGGGTTGAACCAGTCCTAAGCTAGGATAATGCTTTTGTTGTCATCTGCTGACTTTTTTCAAATTATTTTTTTCAAAAAATTATTCCAGGAACACAATCACTCTTGTGTCAAACAGTTTGGATCCAGATCAGGATCAACATTCAGGCTTTTTGTTAAGAATGTGTACCAGAAAAATAATTTCTTATTTCTAAACCAAAACATATGTTATGGGTACTCAAAAGAGTCGTCTCAATGAAACAGTTCTTTTGAGCACCCTAAACATATGCTAAAAATTATGGGTAAGAAAATATTTTCAATTTTACGCTGAAATTTTTGTTTATCTAAACCAATGGACATTCTGTTTGTCTTCAGTCACTCTTGATCTGCGTCCAAACTCTTTGCAAAAGTTATCAGCAGACGACAAAAGTCGCAGCTATATACATGTACACGACAGATCTTTGCACTGAATGACTTTAATTAAAATGAAAGCATTCAGTATTACAGGTTCAAACTGTTGTCACTGTCTGACTACTTGTTAAGACTGTCATGGTAACAAGAGAAGTTGTCTTTTTTAATATAAGCCAATCAATAGTTATTTACCCATGGGCCCGTCATGGGCCTCAATGCGAGAGAACCTGTCTTTGGGTTTGTAATCAGGTAAGGATCATCAAACCAACCTGCTCAGCTACACAGAATGATAGACTAGCTAGAAAATTCAAAATTTTGCATGTACATGTAGCAAGGAGTTTTAAAACTAAATTCTAGAAAGAGAATAACAAAGGTGCTGGTTTGCACTCTTGTTGTTAGCTATAAGTACATCTATACAAAAAAATAGGTATTTCAGATCAGTGCACAAAATAATGTTAAAAGTACGCTAGAATTTTTATTATGTATCTTGAAATCACCTTCAGACTAGTCTTTAAAGGATGGCATGTTGTTTTTGTGAGGGGGTTAATAAAGGGCAGTGGCTCTGCATGATTGTTGTGTGGGATTAAATGTTGCACAGTAGTAGAGGATAAGACTTGAGATTGAGGGGTCGCTGGTTTGATCAGAGGCATTATCATCTGCTTTAATAGTACCGATATTTAGATTCAAATATACTGACATGAACTGGGGCATAATGAAAAAAACTCCACTTTTTATGTCTGCTGTATATATTCAAGTGGACTTCAGACTAGATTTTTTCATGGAAGCATCAGGTAGCAGTCTGATCTGGGTCCATATTGCTTTCAATATAGGCTACCTTAATGAACATAAGCAGAAGAGAGAGTAGACGGCAAAATATTGTAAGACGGACAACCAACTCTATGGGAAGCTAATGCACTCCCATGTCAGATGCAACAACAAATAAAACTTACCTTTTGACACTGGAAACTTCATCCAATCATAATCATGCACTGATTTTACATCTCCCTGTGGATATAAATTAAAATGTACTCTTAATTAAAATACAGTACCCAATCAGAAAGGACATTGTGTATAGAAATGGATGGTTGTATTACCCAACCGTCTATATACAGAGTAATTATCTATTACTCAGGAGTCACTGAACTATTACCCAGGCAATAGTTTATGATATTGACTGGCACTGTACCATGGCCCGTTTCCCGCTTCAACGTTAAAACACACAGGTGTTTATTGGCATGCGGGACGATGATGGGCATATGGTTTGTTTATGAAACGAGATGTTATCCAACAATAGTGAAAATGAGGCATGGTTTGGCAACTTTAAACTCCAATAACTTCGTTGTTTATGGTCAGAAACATAAAGTGTGGGTACTAGTTTTCTTAGTTAGAACTAGCGGAACATTTTGAGACCAAAATTGAGCAGATTTGGTGAAATTTTCTGTTTGCAACAAAACCGCGACCATTCAAGGAACGCTGCTAAGTATTTCATCAAATGGGTTGAGTAAATAAAACATCTATTTCATGCCTGTTTGTAGTATAGTCAAACTATTACCCCTCCGTACCGTCCACGGCACCTCATGGTAATACTCACTGTTTTGACTATACTACAAACAGGCATGAAATAATTGTATAATCCATCATACCTTCATCTTAGCAAGCCAAGGGTACTATGTCCACTTGGTTCCATTGAGATTATGAAAAACTGAGCATGGTGATATATCCTTTTTATTTCATAAATTGACAGTCCATGCATAAAACAAACTGTATGCAAAGTATTGAACAAATTTCAATGTGGGAAGTTAATTTAGTAGCATATGTCCTTAAATAAGTATTAAAGGTAATTTAAGTAACCAGGCACTTTTCATTATGCACCCTTGTAGGTGGTATGGCCTAATTGTTGCCATGGCAATATCATTCATACAATATACTTTAAATATAATCAGAAACATTTGCTACTTCGATGACATCAAGCTATAGAAAAGGATTCGTGGTATATTATAAAAGCATGTGAAATTTTGTCATGTAATAATTCCTGGAATGCCTTAAGGACCCTTTTCTCAGATCCGGGCTCAAATGCATGTTAAGGAAGCAAATTTGACCTTGACATTAAATAGGTCAAGGTCAACCTAATCATTGTTTGAACAAACTTGGTAGGCTCCACATCCTCAATGCTACAAAAATTACCAAGTCCCAAGGTCACCATGCAGCCTTCTGGTTCCAGAGAAGATTTTTTAAAAGGTTTAAAAAACATGGCATATATGGGCATGGTGGCCATCTTGGTCATTTGACCAGGACCATTCGAATGTGCATAGCGGCCATCTTACCATTTGAACAAACTTTTGTTCCCCCATCCTATGGAGTCTCAATATAAAATTAAATATAAAGTTCAGTTGGCCCAGTGGTTTTAGAGAAGATGTTTGAAAATGTTGAAAGAAGCTCTCTTTGAAGCCTTCAACTCAGGTGAGCTAAAAATGGTATGATCCATTTCATATGAGGTCAATTTTGAAAGCGCATTGGCCACTGTGACTAATGGAGATTATAATGGACAGTACACTATTCAGGAGTATTTTTATGTACTACACTCCTCCCCAACTTTTAACCCTTAATGCGCCAATCGCAACAAAAGTCTTCTGCTTTTCTTGTTTGCTGAAATGTTTAAGAAGCCTCCATGGCAAACAGTGTGGACCCAGATCAGACAGGAGCACCCTGTTCTGTGTCCACACTGTTTGCTTCTACACTTAATTCGTCAGTAATGCTAGGAAATTACTTGCAGCAGACGACATTTTCAGATGCTTTTTTTTCTTGGCGCTTTAAGGGTTAAACATGTTAACTCAATAACCTGCCCAGCATTCCAGTGAGTTGTAAACATGTATTTTCAACCAGAGACGAAAACAGTTTGGATCCTGATCATATGGCTTTGTCAGAAGCCATCTGATCTGGATCTACATGCAGTGTTTTCAAAAAAGGATAAATCCAGGTTTAGCATGACATTAGGGCTATTTACTCCACAGGCTATTTTCAGATCATGACATCATTTTCAATTTTAGACAACATGGAACAAATTCAAGAAAAAATTAAGTTAAGTTTTGAATATACTTTTGAAAATATTATGGAAAATGGAGCATTCACTTCCCATAATATTTCCTAATACATGCTATTTCAAAGGCGTTATTATGGAGTAAAGACAGGAACATAGCTACTGTAGCAGCAGTGATTTACAAGAATCCACATGAACAGCTTGAAAATATCCACATGAACAGTCTGACGATATCCACATGAATAGCCTGATGATGAATTACACGGTTCCTGCCTCTGAATATTTAGAGTAAAATTTATTATCAAAAATACTCTTTGCATAATTATATACTACTCAAAAAAAGTTTTGCATCATGCACCCATTAAATATCTTTTTTTTCTACGTATAACAAGCTTAATTTTTAAATTTGACACTGCCTTTGAGGGTTTGATTCAGTATCTGAGTTTGGAAACATAATGTGGAAATCTGAAAAATTGCATTTTTCTGTTAATACCAACATTTTGGAATTTTTAAATGTCCACCATTATTTTCATGGGCTTTAGAATTAAGATATGTTTTCAAATCCTTACTCTTGAGTTTGTACAGAACTGTTGTAACCAAAAAGAAACTGAAAATTTATTTTTTGGAAGAAAAATGTGATTTTTGACCAAAACTGCTAATATTTTTTTTAATCCTTTGTCAAAGCTTGGAAACACATCTTTCTTATCATTGTTACATCAAAATTGACTGTTTTGGCACCAAAACCTGCTGCCAAATTCCTAACTGTTAAAACTGAAGTCTTGCAGAAGTTCCTGTACCAGCTTTCTTAAAGGTATCCCAAAATAACACTTCAGAAATTGTAAAGATTGATAACAGAATGTGAATTTAATCCGTATGGACCTTTGCAGGCAGTTTTTTGGTGTCAAAAAAACAATTTGTTAGGAAGATGAGTTTCTCAGCGTTAACTGAGAAAATTGAAAAGTTCTCAAAAATCGTAATTTTTCTCCAAAATTGGTATTTTTCTCTTAAAAGCAATTTTCACTTTTTTGCTTAAAATGGTATCTATCTATCTCTATAGAGTAAAGATTTAAAAACAAAACTGAAATCTGAAGCCCATGAAAAAAAATTGTGGAATTATAAAAATTCCAAACTTTTGGTCTTAACAGAGAAATGCAATTTTACAAATTTCCACATTAAGTTTCCAAACAAATTTATTGTTGTGTCAGATTCTGTATCAGACCCTCTTAGGCAGTATCAAAACTAATCATCAAGTTCGGTGTACATAGAATAAAATGACACTTAAAATGTGGCATATATTTAGTGATGCAAAACTTTTTTTGAGTAGTATATATGTCCAACATAATTTTCGTGATTCTGTTATCGTCTGCTGACTTCATTCAAAACTTAACTTTTTCAAAAATTCTTTCAGGAACACTAGATCAGAGTCTCAAATGGCTTGGATACAGATCAGGATCAATGTTCTGTGGGTCATGAACTGGGGGCAAACAGAGGTGTTTGCAAAGGCTATCTGTGCAAATACGGGTCAAGATATAGCCTACTATTTTCAATTATTAGGATGCCAGTACCATTCTGGTTGCTATGTGTTTTTATTAAAAATGTTCAACAAAAGTTTAAACGGGATAATGTTTGGTTGTATCTATATCGTTGGACTGTCAATCTTGACTATATTTGCCTACTCAATGGGTCCGACTTCATAACGGCAAGGAAAGGAAGGTGTAAAACAAAGAGAATATAGTCACCAAGAAGTTTTTACTAATTCAATATTAAGAAAACGATAACTGTCTTGTTTGCAAGATATGGGAAATCCGATCAATGCTTGACAAAGTGTGAAAACTTTCATTAAGTTCAAGACAGTCATAACCTTTAATCAAGTAGCAAGTTCACCCTCAATTCGATCAATTAAGAGCTTTTAAAATGTTTGTCAGTAATTGTTTAATATCATGTATCTTTGATTTAGTCCCAAGATAATGCAAAACTCAAACCATACCCTTACAGAAATGAAAATGTAGCGGCACTAGAGCTGCAATATTGCGGCTCTAGAGCCGCAATAAAATTTTAGAGTCACAAGTATTAGCCAGAAGAAAGCCAATTGTAGCGGCTAGCAGCTATATTGCAGCTCTAGAGCCGCAAGTACTAGCCGCTACTGGCTAATAGAGCGGCTAGCCGCTCTATGAGCTGGAAGCTTGCCACAACTCAAACATTAATATTATAGGACAGACTTATTGCCAGACACTAGCCACAACTCAAAAGTTATAAAATTGAGACAAAAACATACAGTCACTAGCAGCTCTTCTTGCCAGAATCAAGCCAGAACTTAAAATCATGTGACCACTGTGTGTAACATAAAGTTTTGGAGGGAAAGAGATGATAACATATAATGGAAGCAGTTTGGAATTCTGGAATTCTAAATAAAAAGGATTAATTTGTGCTTTAATTGATCACAAATGACTACTGCACATTTAAGGATTAAAAGTAAGTTTGTTTTATAATAATTTGTCACTGATATAATCTGAGAGAGCTAAAAAAATTATATACTCTTTGTTTACTTTATCAGGCACCCCACCCACTATTTTTTACAAGGGTACTCAGCATGCAATATTTTTTATTAAACTATATATTTATATTGAGCCACCTCAAGAAGTTAGACTGGAAGCTGTCCATAAGATAGCAATAATTGTGTATAAAGTACTTTACTAAATTTTATACCATTTAATTTGTAATTTTTAAGTTCTTAAAAGATATATGCAGCTATGTACAGAACTGTTGAAGTAGTTTGGCTCCGCTTTCCAGTAGGAAAGTATGCTTATTCCTTTTAAAAGTAGGATTGCCAATAAAAATAGGAAAAAAGCTGTTAAAAGATGTATTGTAATCAATAGCTTGATTCCTCCATCAATACAAATAATATGTATGCATAAGTGTAAACACAGCTTCTGGCTTTATTGCCGCTTTATAGCCACAACACAGCTTCCGGCTTTATTGCCGCTATAAAGCCACAACAACTACCTGCAACCAATTAAGCCACGCCTACTAGCCACAACAATGCCACAACTTAGAGCCGGAAAACTAATTTGCATACGAAATACTTTAATGCAGCTCTAGAGCCGCAAGTAGTAGCGGCTCTAGAGCCGCAATATTGCAGCTCTAGTGCCGCAGGTATGAGCCAGAGACAAAATATTTCTGTAAGGGTATATGTTTTATTTTGTTTGATTTGATTCTTTGCGTACCATCAACAATCTTTCAGTTAAACAGGGACAGGTCTTCCTGGGTTGAACCAGTACTAAGCTAGGATAAATGTGTCTTGCTCAAGGAGCACAACGCAGTGACACCGGTGAGGTTTGAACCTGCTGCCCCTCTGTCTTGAGTCAAGCACTCTACCACTGAGCCACTGCACTCCCATATCATATATGTAACTGAACCCTCTGAAAATACACCAGGCCGAGTTGACTCGAGCCGAGTTAACTCGGGCCAAGTTGACCCACTATCATCTGTGCAGATGACAAAAGTCACCGCTAAGAAGGAAACAGTTTAAAAATCTCATTTTAATTGAGATTACTCAATGGCAAGTTGCAATGGAATTATATTAGATATACAAATCTTCTCTCTCAAACACCCACTGTAGTTCTCTGTCTGAGAGCTTTTGTGCTAAACCCTTTGCCTACTAGTGTTGTCTGCTGATTAACACTAGTCTGCTGATAACATTTGCAAACAGTTTGGACCCAGATAAATGGGCATGATCTGGATCCAAACTGTTTGACACCCTGCTGGTATTCTTGAAAGAATTTTTCGAAAAACTATACTGTATGTATTATAAAAAAAATCTGCAGACAACAAAAAACACGGATGTATACTACCTGGATTAGGCACATATCATTTTTACGCGTAAATCGGGTACAATCCGCCATCTTGAAAATGGTGGAAATCAGAATTTTACAGAGGCATTTGTCACTTTAATTGTGACCATGTAAAGAGTTCAATGCGTGTAATTCTTTAAATTCCTGAACGTTAATATAGTTGTCCTTAATTGGTACTTTGTAGAATATTGCATTAATTGAGTTTCAACTCAAGATTATTTCATTCAGCATTGTCATTTGTAATGCTCAATTAAATCGTCTTAGTGGTTCTGTCCAGACGCAGTACACAATTATACTCATAGAGGAAGCATACTAGATATACAAGTAATGATTTTGTCATTGTGCCATGTGCGAGGCATCATGAAAATTTAAATATTTAAATAAGTACACAATATATATCACCAGTGTCTTACAGTGGCAAAGCTTTAATCTCGCCTATGGTTTAAGTGCCGTCAACGTCAAGCTCAATTGCCGCGCAGAAGACGGTCACAGAAACCATATTCACCATTGAAGCCGCCTAGATTTACCACATCGCAAAATAGGACACTATATTTTCATATTTTTCATATTTTATATTGGGTGAATTCATCTGCAAACACAGACACCTCCATGTTCGTCCAATGGCGTTAAACCGTCTAATTTTAATTGAGACAATAAATTAATAGCCAATTAACAGATTTATGTCACAAGAATTTAACAAAAGATACCAAATTTCTATTTTAATCACACTATTAAACCCATTTACGCACAATAGAATTTCCCACTCCAGTCAATTGGACCAGTCCATTTTCGTTTTAAGGGGTGTAAGGTGGCATTTTTTATTTTTATTTCGAATTTTCATAGAACATTCTGAAAGCAAACAGTGGATACCCTGATCAGACGCCGTGTTCTGCTGTGTCTGATCTGTGTCTGCATGGTTTGCCTATGTCTCACAAAAAGGACGCTAGACTTATATGAAAAAGAGTTTTTGCCTTCTTCCTTACTTTGTTTCCATGTCCGCGTAGTGTAGGTAAGCCTGATGCGTGTTATTTTTTTCTTGGGTATTTTTTCTCGAGAACACTAGCTTGTTTGGTATCAAATTGTAGCTGGAAGAATTCTCAGTTTATTGGCATTAAATTCACTGTACTACCGTTTCCCCCAAGTTGCTGGAACATTCGGAAAAAGTATCTGAACACGTATGGATCTCGATATTTGTAAAGTGGTCAGTCAAATAATCGGATTTACCTGTATTTCGACGCGGCAATCATCTGGAAACAATTACTAGCAAATCTATAGCAGTTTCCTATCCAGGTAGTAAACATTGTACATCCGTGACAAAAAAGCATGCAAAATAGACAGTGTTCTTTTATGGACATGATATCAGTAGTAAACTTGAAAACAATTACTATCTTAATTGATCTTGATATCTAAAATCCATTGTTGTACGCATAACTATTTTGTGATTTTATTCCGTGTACGGTGTAGGGCTGTGGGGGGGCCAGGGCCTTTTCCGCCTACAAACCGCTAGTAGATTTTAATTGAGAATTGGACCTGAAGCACATACCTGAACCTCGCTTAAACAGTTTAAACGAAAACAAATTGAAAACCATTTTAAAGCAAAAATACAGAGCAAATAACTTACGAAACCAGAATGTTTTCCAAACAGATGCTGTCCCCTCAAATGACCTGTTCTGTGTTTTGATCCATGATGAAATGGTTTGGCACTTGGTTTTCTAAACAAATCCTTCTTTTCATGGTTCTTGTGATGTTTCTTACTCTCACAAACATAAATGATGGCGACAAGAATCGCCAGAAGAAAATAAACCTTCATACCAATGTTATTTGAGATTCGAACTAATGTAAACTCTCTTTTTGCGAAAATGACAACCGTTCTCAAAACTTTGTCAACTTTTTTTCTTCACACCTGTGTAACAATGTGCTTATTGAACCAGTCTGAAAGGAGGGATTATTATGGTTATAAATTTTAAACATGGACCTTATTAACTTTAGTGAACCCTACAAATAGAACTATTTTGTTACATTACACACGTAATCATACGTAGTTCAGCTATAGATAATTAAATCAAAAGATTTGATGAGAAAAATCGAAGCATACATTTTATTATTACACCTTTTGAAATCAAATAGACTCTTCCGGAAATCCTACCTGGATGACGTCATACACGCACACGGTCAGGTCAGAATGCGGCTTGATATTTCTTTATGCGGACTCAGATATCACACTGGTAAATGTATACGTCGATTTGGGTGGAGTTCGCGCGTTAACCAGACTATAGTCCAGTCCCTTTAGTCGGACCATAGAGCGATAAAACTCTCTCTGGTTTTATGCACTGCGCATGTCTGGTTTCACTAGAGAAACCAGATCAAATCTGTGGTCGGACCATAGTTGATTGGTTCCCGTCCTCCGATGCAAACTCAAAAATGTCGGAAACCCGTATGTTTTGTATCGATGGCTGTGATTGGTTGACTGTTTTACTGGGGAGGAACGCTGACAGTCGGAAGAGCAACTATAGTCCCTATGGTTAGCGCGCAAACTTCACCTTGGTGGTGTTGGTACTTCATAGACCGGAAGTGGTAGATATTGGTGTTAATACTATATAGAAAAACATGCAATATGCCGAAAGGACTATAGAATTAGATGAGCCGCGGCATGAGATTTCCTTTTCCTTTCTTTCTTTCTTTCTTGGATGTATATTCCGCCTGTGCAGGCACACCACCTTTCGGCGTAGTATTAGTGTTAATAAAAAGTATCTAAACTACTGTAGAAAATAGTAACTTGTGAAACTTTAACAAATATGTACAGGTCCTTGTGGTAGAGAATCAAGCTTTCACAGTGTCCGACTTCTTGGCCACAACCGCACAAGCAAATCGGTGAAAGTCCCAATCTTTCCTCTGGCACTGAACGCTACAGTAGCGGGTTATATGACAGCGCGAACAACGTTTAAGGTCCTCTCCTTTTTTGGCTGGATGCTTACAGTTTGAACAAACACTATATACACTGCTCAGATCGTCGTCACTATCGTCACTATCGTCACTATCAATGGTGTCCAGAAATTCACGAAGAATTGCCTGTTCGTGTAACACTAACAGGTCAGGATCAGCAATTGGACTTGGTGTTGGATTTTCCGAAGACACCAGGTCACTGTTACTACCACAAGAAAGACTGGTATTTTCCAGTTCCTTTACACACACAGAATTATCAGAATCCTGCTGGTCCTCTTCTGGCGAAGCCAAATCTGGTTTTCCAGCTAACTTCTTTTCCAGGAACCGCGCGTGTCTCTTCCTAGAACAAGCCAACGCAGAGGGAGATCTGTTCTTCTTCAGACGACGTCTCTTTACTGGTTTCACAGTTGTACGTCCGGTTACCTCCTTGTTGTCGTCCTTGGCTTTGCTGGGAGTTTTGGCGAGAAGTTTGCAACTGACAGTTAATGAGAATTTGTCCTGACTCCGCATGAGTTTCCACGAGAATAGGTTGTCCTCATCGTTCTCCAGCCTATTTAGAACTTCCACGATCGATTTCACTATAACACTGGGCAATCCTTCCATTATTAGTATCCAAAAATCACGGTGGCGCGAAATCTACGTCCACTCGATCCGCCATCTTCTTCAGTTCCTGGCTCTAATCATTTCCAACAATTTGACATTTTGGCAAGTGTAGACTTTGGGACTTAGTAAGTTTCCTGATGACTACAAGTAAGACTACAACTAAGAAATACCTTTTTTTAAATAAACACAGCACAGCAATTCATCTTATTGAAGAGGTACAAAGAGGACCGATTGGTCTCAAGAGATATCCACTCAAGATCATTGAGCATGTCCCCAGCACTACCTGTGTTTCGCCATCTCCTGCAGGTCCGCTGCCCTGCCATCCTCTGAACTGAACTTTCTCAACATGGTCAAACTGGCTTTTAGACTAAGAGTTCCAAATGATGTTGATGTTACATAGTCAGGTTTAGGCTGCAACCAACTTTTGCATGCAGATTTCTTAGTACTTTTAGGTGCAAAAGCCAAGTTCCTTCAAAGAAGCCAAGTATCTTAGTAGCTTTGGAAGGAATTTTAGAGATGTGTTGACCACATTCCATGTCCTCACTAATAGTTATACCAATTATTTAGCTGAATGGCCATTTTCCAAGGTTTAGTTTTGAAAAGAATAATCAAAATGAATTTGCTTATGATGTTAAATGATGCCGAATTACTCGCATAGAGTGAAATTCAACTGCATTGAATTTCATTTGCCAACCCACTTCCAACTGTCATAAGTTAAAGAGGTCTCTTTGCAGAATAAGACAGTCTTGAAGTGGATATATGTTCATATACGTACATCATGCGTGCTGTGTTTTTCTTATGTTTTCATCACTTTCCAATACAGTCTCCCTTGCTGAGCCCACCGTGGCCAAACTTGGGGTTTTCTTTTACTCTGACTCTGTGAGTCATGGACCTTTTTATTGTTTCACCATGGTGTGTTAGTTTGATCAGATCGTTTCTCTGTGATGATGCATTGCATAAATTGGGAAGCCTCCATGCGAGCTAAACAAGTCCTTTGTTTTAACATCAACAGAATCTAGGGCGAAGATTTGGCGCCAGTAAATGTATTTAAGCCCCCACACCTCTCCTGGTAACTTAGGTTGCTGTCCGTTCTAATGCGGTAGTTCTGTTGTTATAGATTTAATGTCTAATGTTCCTCCCATTTTGTGTGTGTGTTGGGGGTCTGTGTTTGGTCTTTGTTTTGTTAGGCATTACTTAGCGTCATTTCTAGTTTTGCAATTATCTTGACGGGGAAGAGAGGTGTCAAAGCTGGTTGCTTTACTTTAATTGCATTCCTGTTGTCTTGTGACTGTTATTTTGTGATTTTGCATTTGTGTTACGCTAGCATATGAAGAATATGAGTTTTGTGTCCACCTTATTGCCCGTCGTTGAACCATTTCAATTTTGTTTATATCTTTTTTTGTATATGGGCTCCAAACACTACTAGCATACTCTACCTGATGGCGGACAATGGTCTTATAAGCTGCCTCTCTGATAGCGCGATTTTGGTTAAGATATTGCGTTTGAGATAGCCGAGACTTTTAGATGCGTTTGCAGTGTTGCGATTGATGTGTTGAGTGAAGCTCTGGTCTGATGTTATGTCTACACCCAAATATCGGGCGCTGTCCACAGAATCAAGAACCTGGCCATGCATGGAATATGTTGTATTGATAGGTCGTCTGGACCTGGTGATGTGCACAACCTGACACTTAGACGGATTGAACTCCATATCCCACTACCATTCCTGCAATATATCAAGGTCATTTTGGAGCTTTTGATTATCATCTTGCCCTTTAACGGTCAAGTACACTGCAGTATCATCTACAAAGAGACGAATTTGGGACTGCAAGCTGTCTGGTAAGTCATTAATATAGAGCTGGAATAGGATGGGACCCAGGACTGACCCCTGGGGGACCCCTGATAAAATCTGCAGCTCATCCGAGCTATTCCCATTTAGAACAACAGTCTGACTTCTCCCCATAAGGAAGGACTCAATCCATCCAAGTGTCTTGCCCTGCACACCATGCATCTGTAATTTATAAAGAAGTTTGAGATGGTTGACCTTGTCAAAAGCTTTACTAAAATCTAATAAGATGAGATCTGTCTGTTTACCTGATGTCATATTTCGTGCAAGATCCTCTACAAGCTGTATTAATTGGTTGAGCGGCTCTTCCTCGCGGTGCCACGGGGTTGTCTGCAGTTTGTGATTGTGGTATTTCCTGATCATACTCACTTACTATTTTCGCATGATCTATGCTCGTGGAAACCATGCTAGAGATCGTATAGGATATTGTGCTGATTAAAATGCTTAGTCAGGTTGGAGGCTACAATGTGCTCCATGGTTTTACAGAGTATACAGGTGAGCGAGAGAGGCCGGTAATTTGCAGGGTCTGTTTTATTGCCTTTCTTAAAAAGAGGACATACTTGGGATTTCTTCCAATCAGTTGGTACTACTCCATTATCGAAAGAAGTTTGAAAGATCAGAGCTACAATGGGTGTAATTTCCTGGCACAATTACTTTAAAACAATGGGTCGGATAGCATCAGGACCAGCTGCCTTAGAAACATTACAGGGCCGTCGTCGGCTTTTAGAAAGTGGTACGGCCATTGAACATTGTTGGTGTTCACCGAGTGCCGACGACACGAGGGGGGAGCGAGAGGGGGGTTGACAAAAGAAAATTTTGTAATTCAAGATGACTAAAGAAGCGAATCTGTTGCACTTTGAGACCAGTTTTGCTTGTGAACCTCAGCTTATTTTACAGGCATTATAGCTATTTTTCAAATGCCTACCACAGCCTCTTTCGACTGCCACCCCCTCCCACAACCACCAAAATATCAATAACTATTTCGACCCCTCGTCGGGTCCAATCAGGCGGTGGCATCAAAGTTAACTGATTCTTCAAAATTTAAAGTAACAGTTAAATCTGATACAGATATCCCCGCTATAGATCTAGTTGTTTTTTATTTATTTATTTATTTGTTTTGTTTTGTTCATTTTCTTTTTATCTTGATTTTTATCTATTGTTTTCTTCTTTTTTTCTGCCTCATTGTCTTTTTTGTCTTTTTTTGTTTCTTTTCATTAATTTACGTACATGTAATAGTATATACATATTAACCAGGGCACAGCATTCTCAGGCCTCTAGATAAGAGTGTGTAATAAAAAATAGTTTCCCTGTTTCGTTTTTTGTGAGAACCCAAATCAAATGCTAAATTTTCAACCGAAAGTTAAGCTGTGGGCACACAAAAGAACCGTCTCCATGAGACGGTTGTTTTGCGCACTCAAAACGAATGTTCAAACTGATTGATGAGAAAATATTCACAATTTCACGCTTAACTACATGTATTTTTGCCTATCTGCATGATTTTGTATAATAGTTGTGCGCCAAGAGAAGTCTAAAATCAGGCTGTGCCTTTAAGCTGTCTGATTATCAGTCTTCGCTGAGCAGACGATGAGGGTATTGTGACTGTAAAGCACAAAGTGAAAACCCTTCAAGTGTAATTATATGCTATGCTAGGGCATTCTTAAGTATACCTTTTTTACGGGAGCGCAGTGGCTCAGTGGTAAAGTGCTTGTCTCGAGACCGAGAGGCCGCTGGTTCGAGCCTCACCGGCGTCACTGCGTTGTGCTCCTTGAGCAAAACACATTTATCCTAGCTTAGTACTGGTTCAACCCAGTAAGACCCGTCCCTGTTTAACTGAAAGATTGTTGATGGGACGTAAAGAATCAAATCAGACAAAAGTACACATTAAGTTTAGAAACTACACAACTGAACTTAAAACGTTCCAAACACGCACCTCCGTCGTTCATTTCTTGCAGTGAACTCGTTCGTGATTGCTTTCAAGTCGAGAGCGTCTGTTCTTTCCTCGTGTACATGTATGGTAATCAGATTGTTCATTCTCGTCTGAGTCATATTACTCCTCAAATAAGTTAAAGCTGAAAATGTTCTCTCACTGGTGGCATTTGTTGCTGGAATAACCAAAAGTATAGTGACGAGAGTCACAATTTCCAAGTAGATCGCTCGCATTGCTGGTTTGAGCTCACGTAGATAACCAAATACATGTATGTCTGATTGTTTGATAGTGCCACTGTCTTGATTTTCAAAAGTACGTTTTTAGCATCTTTGAGCATCCTCGTAGTCTGATCAGCTCCTTTGTTATTCGCTTATGGTAAAGTATTATATTTAGAATTATTATGAGCGAAACTTCAATTCTCTAACTAGTCTCTGTAGCTGAGGAGACTGGTTTGAGCTTGGCTTTGTCGAACACCCCGAATACAGGTTTTGTCGCATCGATTATAAATACTGTCTTAAAACAGGTGTCATTTTCTTAATCGTGTTTGTTTAACCTCTGTCTTTCACACCCTGAGGCAGCCAAAATATTGACCAGCG